>JAZAYU010000705.1:66390-176368 GCA_038501625.1 Corbicula japonica | reverse complement strand
CGGGAATTGTTATTATTTTACTGTGCTCTGCATGCCTGTTGATTAGCCCATCTACAGTTATGCTTACCTCGTTGGTTGCACGACGGTGGCAGGGGTTTAAGAGTTTATGAAGCTTGCTGGGGGAAATCCTGTATAAGAACCTAGAAGCTCGATTTGTTTCTTTTATCCCCGTCATCGTGTCCTTGCTGATTTGACTCAGGGTGCTCTGGTCTCGGTAAGATAATTGAGTATGCGCCCCTTTTGCTCAACACTGCTTTTAGCTTGTAATGTTTTATATGTTTTTGCGCTTTTGCATGCAACATTGTTAAGCTAATTGGTGCATTGGAGTAATTTATCCAAGACAACTTGTACTTGTTTGTTTATATAAGAACCTATTGAGGCAAGTGCGAGGTTGGTGCACCCTTGAACCTGGTTTAAACGCCAAGAGGTGAATTGTTTTGCCACTGACCGTTCCAAGGTGGTAACCCTTCAGGTTCTCATTTTTGATAAATGTTTGTGGTGTCTGTTTTTTATTTGGTCCTTTAAAAATATACACACCTTTCTTCCTCTATTCTTCTTGGCTTGGTGTGTGGGGGCATGGGGTTGGGGCTGTATTTTCTGAATGTGGCAATCCAGATATGCGTATTTCACTTTTTTAACGTGTGCATCACTGTGTACGTCACTTGATAAGAAGTTTTCCAAAACCACCTTAATGTTTAACATGTCTTAGTTTGCAAAGACGAATGTTTCATTTCGGACATAAATGAATGCGCTTCAGGACCTTGCAGAAATGGTGGATCATGTGCGGATAATACGAATGGGTACAAGTGCACCTGTCGAGAAGGCTATACAGGAACCAATTGTGAAACTGGTAACGATTACATCTAATTAAAATGTATTCGTACTAAGTATATCTTAAATAATTCTTAGAACTTGTTGTGACGGGCGGCTTGATTAATTATAATTTGATGTAAACACAAAAGCGACAAATTAAAACAAATTGACAAACATATACCAAGGTGCATTTAATCTCCATTTCCTATTTGCTGCAATACAGGACACAAATAAAGACTATTTAATATAACATGTATTTATATTACATGACACTTAACTCTATAACAATAATGTTATTCTAATGGCTGAGCAACGTTTAATTAGCATGTTTCAACTGTCAACATTACACATGTACCGTCATAATAAAAAACACGTGTGTATTCCTTCTAACGAAAAACACCATTCTTTTATGTACCTCCGGACATTGCAATAATGGTGGGCTATCTGCATATAAAGTGAAAGGGTATACTTGCACTTGTCAAAAAGGCTATACAGGAAAAAATTGTGAAACTGGTAACAATTACATCTTGTTGAACACTGTGTGCTTAATGTGTATCTCTTTATTTGATATTCTAAACGCGATAATTATAAAAAAAACGAATCATTGACCGACAATTTTCAGCACGCATTCATTCATTGGAGAATGCTATCAATTACTTAAATTTTTAAAGAACTGTAAAAGTCAATATGACATCTGTTGTCTTCATCTCATTAAACTTTTTTGAAACGGGAATTGTTTTATGGAGAGTTGGGGTTAGGGTAACCCTAACCGCTAATCGGTTGGTCGGAGTAATTTCACAAAAATAACTTGAATGTACTTGTGTCTTTTTATGAGAACGTATTGAGGCAAGTGTGATGTTGGTTGACGCTATAACTTGGTTCTTATAGAAAAAACATCCAGTCGTAAATTGTTTTGACATTGACCGTTCCAAGGCGGGAACCCTTCGGTTCACATTTTTGTTAAATGTTTGTGGTGTCATTTTATAAACCACGCTCTCTTCCTATCTTCATGGCTTTGTGAACGGGATTGGATGGGGGCTGTGTTTTCTGAATATGGCAATTCCTGATAAGTGTATTTCACTTTTTCACGTGTGTATCATTGTGAACGTGACTGGATAATTGGTTTTCTTAAAACCTCCTTAATGTTTAACATGTCCGAGTTTGCACAGATGAATGTTTCATTTCAGACATAAATGAATGCGCTTCAGAACCTTGCAGAAATGGTGGATCGTGTGCGGATAATAAGAATGGGTACAAGTGCACTTGTCAAAAAGGCTTTACAGGAACCAATTGTGAAACTGGTAAAAATTGTCGAAAATGTTTCCTATTTCGTATCCCTCAATGAATCTTTAATCTAAACTAAGTCTAATTGATTTTGAAGGGCGATTAGTGTAAGTCTAGTTTGATGCCAACACCTTACAGTACAGCTCGGGTGTTTCCAACCAAAGTCCGCGCTACGCGGCGGACTTCGTCAACGCGGACTTGACTGCTCTAGTCCGCGCTGGCCCGCGTTCAGCCTCAATCCCCCGCGTTTTAACTCCGCGGACAGCCCCAGGCAGAAACTCCGAGTGTCTCGGCGTACTTTATCGCGGCAACGCGGGGGCCTTGCCTGTTAGGATTACTATTATTATCATCAAATTTGCTTTAATAAATGTATAAAGTCATGTTATAATTTACAAAATGTACATGTTTATTTATTTCAAGAAAATACCTTTTATTTTTCATTTCTACGTACTTCGTTCTATGTAAAAGATAAATCAATAATATTTATTACATTACTCTTTCAGGTATGGATTAAAACTAAAGTTCAATGATCACCGTCCAACAATCATTATGATGCACATGATATCTAACTAAAATTTGTTTGAAAGATAATTGTTTGTTTGGAATTTTTGTACTTGCAGACGGGGCTGAGCAATACTAAAAATAATTAAACTACTTGCAAAATGCGAGTAGCTCATGTCATCTTCACCAAATCTTCACCAAATCTCAATATAAGCGAATGTAAAATCATAGAACATTATCAATTTCGGTAAAACTCTTTGACTGATACTTCATCTTAATTATCTGGATATTAGTGTTCTGTTTTGTTAACCTGTGAGTTGTGTTGTATTGATTATTATTTGGATAACTATTTTATCGAACCTGTAATTAATCTCGGACAGACAGGCTGACCACAGTTAATGCCCTCCTGGCCAATCCAGCCTCCGACCTGATGCCATCTACGGACCTGGCAGACATGTCTTTCGGACAACTGTTGCAGTATGCTGTGTTGTAAAAATAGATTTAAAACATGTGTAATACATTGTACATTCCAAATAGTATTTAAAATACATGTACTGACGTCACCATGAAATATATGAGTTTTGTTGTCGGGTGTTTGGGTTTATTTTATTGTGTTATTTACATGTTTTGAGTTGTGTGTGTGTAAATAAAATTGTGAAAAAAGCTTTCTTTGTGTATAATCTGCGTTCTAATTTTCTTTAAGATTCGCTCACACTGACGTTACTTTTCGTGACACTGCATGCAACTTTCTTTCTATCAAACGCTTAACAAAGGCCTACTGTACACAGTACATGTTTATTATAATTATAGAATTCTCAATGAAATGGAGCTTGGCGGGTAATTTGCTGGTATTTACAATACAGCTTGATTAAAAGTTCATAGCTTTAGCATATTCTTATTCAGATTTTTAGTCTTTTCTGTTTTTATCTTTTAATTTTTTCTTAAAATTTAAATGGAAGAACAAAATAATATTATGTTTTAAA
Source organism: Corbicula japonica (assembly GCA_038501625.1). Classification (NCBI taxonomy): domain Eukaryota; kingdom Metazoa; phylum Mollusca; class Bivalvia; order Venerida; family Cyrenidae; genus Corbicula; species Corbicula japonica. Next base: position 172,787 of record JAZAYU010000705.1, on the reverse strand, counting down.
ATTAAATTAATACTAAGCTGATGTTATTGTACAAGCGAAAACATAATTCTGCAGTAATTAAAAAACAATATAAAGTAAACAATTTTAACATAAGGTTTAAAATTCATCAATTTGAAAACGTAAACAAAGTAATGGAACGAAGGAAGTTATAAATACTGTACCTGAAAAACAACAGTTAACGTAAACAAACGTAACGAACAAACATAACTTAACACATCGTGAAAAATTATACCAGCCTCATTATGTATCTGAAAAAAGAAAATAAAATATAATGTACGCAATAGTAGCGATATCAATAACGCCGCGTTCCACCGGCATACTACGCGGAGTTCCTCCGCGTCATGTTTTGTACAGATAAGCTGTCCCCCTAGTCCGCGCTAGTCCGCGCTGAACAACAAGGTCCGCGCGGGCAATCCCCGCGTTTTTACGCGGAGAAAATACGCGTTAAACGAGTTGGGTCCGCGGAGGGCGCGAGGAAAATGTAAAAAACTCCCGAGCTGTACTGTAGCTATTCGAATTATTGACAGACATATGCCAAGTGCGAATTAATCGCAATTTCCATGTTCCTTTAATAAACAAAGAAATATAAAGACTAAATAATATTATAAATAATTACCTGTGACGGACGGATCGTGTACTTTTTTGCTTAATTGCAACACAAATGATATGCATTTATTGTTTGACATATGCCATTTAATATCCGCATTTCCTTTATACAAAGTCGTTCCAAACAAGTTAATGAAAGGCGTTGTCTGAATCATGATCAGTTGTGCACAAAACCAAATGTGTGTGTCAAATACTTCTTAAACAACTTATTTTTAAATATCAAACATTACTTGATGGCGCGGATTTACAGCGATTTTAACGAAAGAAACATACATATTACGAATAGCCACACGCAGCCGCCAATCAGCCATAGGAGAAAAAGGTATTATATTATCGTAATTTATTTTAAGATTCACTCCAAAGCCAAAATGGGACTGTTCGGTTGTCGGGTGGATCGACCAGCACCGAGGGGCGTGTTGATGTGTTTCACAACAATACTTGGGGAACCGTCTGTGATGATGGTTTTGACAAGAACGCAGCGACAGTAGTCTGCAGGATGTTAGGCTTGCCCAGGTTAATTTTCTTTTTTATAGGTAAAAATTGAATAATTTATCAAAATCGCTATTGGCTGAGATATTGATGCCACACATCTGTAGACTGGCCGCAATATAAAACCGAAGTGAGTTGTATCATATGTTTCGTGCACAACGACCTTCATTTGACGTAACTGATAAAATCACTGATTGAATGTACGTGGAAGCACTTTACAGCCGCCACATGGCACAAAAACCGCTAACTGTGATATTGATTAAATAGATGAAAAGTGAACTAACAAAGCCACCGATAACGGATTGACTGACACATGAAATCCAAATATCCCAAGATTATCAATGAATTCACAGTTGTTGAAAATATCACAGTTTCGTGTATTTTACAAATCTGTTCAATATGATTCTCAGCTTGGGTGCTCTGCCACTCTTCACATCCCACTATGGGTCTGGCAATGGCACCATCTGTGCCCAAGGTAATAAAGCTGAGCATGGAAACCAGTCTCAAATCTCAAGCATCTGATTGGCTGTAATGGCGACTGATCGCCATTTCAGCCAATCAGATGCTTGAGATTTGAGACTGGTTTCCAAGCTCAGTTTTATAACCTTGGGCACTGGTTGGACGATGTTCTATGTACTGGTACTGAAACAAGCATCACTGACTGTAAAGTATGGCCCTGGGGAATAAACGACTGTGGACATGATGAGGATGTTGGTGTATTTTGTAAAGGTATTAATTTAATAATTAGTTATCGGTGCCTATAAATAACAATTGAATATTACCTGATAATGTCATTGAATACAAGTGATAATTTATAATTAGAGTACGGAAAAATCATTTTACACTAATGACAGTCATGTTAAAGCATATGTAATACAACCAAAACGATTATTCTTTGTTATTTGTATCAACAATTGTTCCTACTTTCAGTTGAAAGCAGTGACTCTTTTCTTTCATTGACAACAGGAGACAAAAACTCGTTATTATAATTATAAAATTACCTAAAATCTCTCATTCAGCTCTCTTGCCGGATGATCACCCGAACTAAATTTAATAACCAACAAAAATTACGTATTATGATACATTTGAACAATAAATGTGTTTGGTTCGTTTTAAAAGAAATACATTAACACTTATCAGCTTATCACAGTCTGGTATCAATCCAGCCAAGAATGAAAAGTAGGCGCCTGGTTGTTGATAGATTGATGTTGATGCTAAGAAGAAAACAACAAACGAAAATTTGATCATTTTTAGTGTTTGGGTGACAGAACACAATTAACATCTGACCTTAACAGTCTATTTATACGTGTATAAGATAATTCAAGGTATTAATAAATAAATTAAAGGTAGTTCCAAACAAGTTAATAAAAGGCGTTGCTGAATCATGATCTCACTTGAGCATAAAACCACATTTGTGTGTCAAATACTTCGTAAACACGTTATTTTTATATATCAAACATTACTTTACGGTGCGAATTTAACAGGATTTTAACGAAAGAAACATGCATATCAGGAATAGCCACATTCATGTAAATCGCAGCCCCCAATCAGCAATACGAGAAAAATGGTAACATATTATCATAAATTTTAATTCAAGTTTCACACAATGGCGAAAATGGGACTGTTCGGTTGTCGGGTGGATCGACCAGCACCGAGGGGCGTGTTGAGGTGTTTCACAACAATACTTGGGGAACCGTCTGTGATGATGGTTTTGACACGAAGGCAGCGGCAGTAGTCTGCAGGATGTTAGGCTTGCCCAGGTTAATTTTCTTTTTTGTAGGTGAAGATTGAATAATTTATCAAAATCTCTGTTGGCTAAGATATTGAAACCAAACATCTGTAGACTGGCCGAAATATAGAACATAAGTAATGTTGAAGTACTAATAAGTTAGTTGTATCATAGTATCGTTCCCAACCACCTTCAATTGAAGTAACTGATAACACTACTGATTGAATGTACGGGAAGGCATTTGACAGTCGCCATACGGCACAAACAACAGTATCTGTGATACTGAAATAGATGAAAGATGAACTTACAAAGCCACCGACAACGGATCGACCGACCCATGAAATCCAAATATCCCAAGAATATCAATGAATTCACAGTAGTTGAAAATATCACAGTCGTTTATTTTACAGATATGTTCAATATGATTCTCAGCTTAGGTGCTGTGCCACTCTCAGCAGTCTACTATGGATCTGGAAGTGGTACAATCTGGTTGGACAATGTACGATGTACAGGTAATGAAACAAACATCCATTACTGTAACACGAACCCCTGGGGAAACAACGACTGTTTACATCATGAGGATGTTGGTATATATTGTACAGGTATTAGTTTAATAATTTGTTATCGGTACCTTTAAATAACAATTAAATATTACATGATAATTTCAAAAAAATACAGGTGACAATTTATGCTTAGATCACGGAAAAATCATTTTGATAGCATTAAGATCATGTTGATTCATATGAAATAAAAATCGTTGCGTTTTTCGACATATGTTTCTATTTTCAATTGAAAGCAGTGGCTGTTTTTTTTTCATTGACAGACGAAATTGTATAGCATTGATGCTGTCATGAAATTGTGTTATTCTGATGGTTGAGTAAAGCTACATCAGAAGTGTTTCAACGGGCAACATTGCATTTGTAATTGTATAAGCATTAGTAATAATGAAAACATGTATGCATTGTTTGGTACTAAAATACATCTTTTTTTTATGTGTGCATCGTGGTGTAGGTGACTGGATAAGGTGTTTTCCAGAACGACCTTAATGGATAACCTGTCATATTTTGAACAGACGATTGATAAATTTCAGACATAGACGAATGCGCATCAGGACCTTGCAAAAATGGTTGATCGTGTGAAGATAAAGTAAATGGATTTACTTGCACTTGTCTGAAAGGTTATACAGGAATCTACTGTGAACCTGGTAACGATTTAACATCAGATTGAAAATTGTTTTCATGCTTAATTTTTCTCTGTTGAGTATTACATGTACCATACTCGAGCCTTGGCTTTCGCTATACGATGAAAATCGTCGGGAGAATTATTTAAGACTTGTTTAAGCTACAAACTTTATGTTGTTGTAACCGGCGTTTTATGCTCATTTGATATTATAATTGGGGTCACCGGAGATATTTAAGCTCCTATCAAAAACATAAATTTCATGTCTGGACAGAAAATTGATTCTGGAGCGAGCGTTCGTCACCAAACCGGGTACGTATGTAACCAGTATTAAGACATTTCTTACAAGTGTTTTGAAGCTTAGCTCATGCTCACAATTTCTTAAAATTTAAAGGAGTATATGACAATAAGTTCTAACGGACAGAATTTTTTAAAACTTGGCATAATTAAAGAGAATTCCTTCACAAACAAAATGATATAAAGAAAAATATAGCTCTCCAGGCTTGTTTTTGAGTAATCGCTCATTATAAGACCCCTCTATACGGACATTTTGAAGGGCTTTTGAGAAAACGCACATACGAGGGTTGTTTGATAAATTCGCGGACAGCGGTCGTAAAAACAGAAAAAGACAAAATACATGTATAAAATTTATATGTGCATGATCTGTAATTCAAGTCAAATACAATACAACAACTGGTAATAGTTTTACATTAACAATAAACAAATAACTACATAAAACAAAAGGTACATTAACGATTTACGGAGCACGACGTCGAAAATAACGCTATAATGTCAACGTCAGAATATAGCGCCGGTTCACTTTTCCACATAGTCTCCTTCCCGGATTACACATTTCTCATGACGCCGGATCCACTGGTCGAACACGGAAACATACCAGCTCTCGGGAAATGATGCCACGATCGAGCGCACTTTCAAACTGAGGTCTATTGCTGACTCGAAACGTAGTCCACGGAGTTGACGCTTTATCTCGGGGAAGATACTAAAGTCCATAGGGGCCAGATCAGGCGAGTACGGTGGGTGGACGATGGTCTCGAAATCTAGGAGGTCGATCTCCAGAGACGTCGAACTCGCCCGATGTGCCGGCGCATTGTCCTGATGTAGCAGTACAGACGCAAGGTCAAGGTCCGGCCTCTTCTTCCTCAACGCCTGAACCAAATCACGCCGCAAGACCTGACAACACAATACGGAAATATCCTTTATTATTTTATTTAAATTGTTATACAATGATCTGATATTTGAAGATCATAATTAATTTGAAAATAAAATGTAATAATATCATTTTCTTTATCGCTATTTTTATTATAAACTAACTAAAATAATAATGTTAGGAATTTACCTTTGAGTAATAGTCCGCATTGACGGTCTGGCCTTCCGGTACACGGTGCTGCAGGATCATTCCTCGTCGGTCGGCAAAGAAGACGAACATGTGCTTCCCTCCAGATCTTGAAACCTTCGCTTTCCTCGGAGTCGGCTCTTCTGGTGTTTTCCAAATGGACGATTGTAGCTTAGATTCGGGGTCATAATTCCAGATCCATGTTTCGTCGGTAGTGATGATCCTATCAAGACATTCTTCGCCTTCCTTCTTGTACCGCCGAAGAAATAACTTTGATGCAGCTACTCTGCGGGACCTGTCATTAGTCGATAGTAGACGCGGAACACATCGTGCACTGCATTTCCTCATCTTCAAATCATCTCGCAGTATTCTGTGAACGGTTTGCGTTGAAGCCCCAACATCGTCTGCTAAACTTCTAACTGTCACGCGGCGATCTTCTTCAAGAATGTCTTCTATTTTCTGACGTGCCGTCGTCGACACTGATCTCGGTCTTCCTGATCTAGCGTTGTCGTTAATACTTTCGTGTCCGTTGCGATATCTCTCATGCCATTTGAAGACAATAGTGCGACAACACTTTGCTGAGTTCGACTTCTCAAGTAATCGTAACGTTTCCGTGGGTGTATGACCTAGGTTAACGCAAAACTTGATATTTGCCCTGGTTTCAACGTTTAAATTTGACGTCATGGTTTTCTCTATCACTATGCTATAAATTGCTGTACCGACGAGCGAAAACAACGGATGTCAATGAAAATTAACGGAAATGACGTTGACATATTGAGTATTGACGTTACGCGTTCCCGCGAAATTTCGACGTCTCAAAGTTACCATTTTAAAGCATTAAAAACAAGAGTTATGCCAATTTTACGGACTGCTCCGTAGAACGTTACCATGGTAGCGTTATTCCTCAATAAAATGGGCATTTCGAAAAAAACAAAGTTAAAGTTTGTAATTACCATTTTATTAAACATGATTCCGCAATACCTGAAAATTTCATTAACTTTGGATGAACAATAATAAAATAAACACCGCTGTCCGCGAACTTATTAAACAACCCTCGTATATCTTTAAAATGATTGTTACATCTGGAATTCCTAATCAACACCTTATATCTATGCATGTTTTTGTTAGGAATTATGTGTATGTATGGTTTTGGATGGAATTATGTGAGATGTTTTTGTATATTTGAAAAAAAAACTTTGAAAATGACCAAAATATCCAACAAAAAAGGGAGAAAATTCAGTCCCTGACTGGAAAAAAATCTATATATCTTTTTTTGTAACGGACAGATTTTTGTTAAACTCCATAAAATGACACAGTATATATTTTTAAACAAAACAAAAACAAAAACAACAGGGGCTTCCAGGCTTAAATTTTCACTATATTCCTTCAAAGTTGGTCAAATAAGTAAAAAATATCTCAAATTTTTATGCAATTCTACAAATATCCATCATAACATGTATAAATAGTTTTATAACATGCTCATCAAAACTAATTTCATATTTTGAAAGAAATAACTATTTATTTATCAAGAATTACATTACAGTTACCACATTTCTTTCACACAATTCCCACAAATGCAGCCCTAAGTGTTGCCAAAGTTTCCATACATATCGAAAAACACCTAACACTGATAATGAATGAAAATCATAAAACAGTCCCTAAATCTTATGATCCATTAAGTAATTATACAATTATTTCTGAACAACAGATTTAAGAGATGTTATACTCTAGGTTTGCCTATGTCAAGTTTCTCACCAAACAGCTGAGACAATCCATCTAACCCACCACGAGAGACAGCAAGTTATATGTTTTATATGACTCAAATTCAAACCGGATGCTGCAATTTTCTTAGCCATTTGGCATGAAAGTATTTTCTGTTTGGTTAAAAATTCAAGAGTATCAAAATTAACTTCAGTCATTTTCACATGAAAGTAACATTCAATTAATTATTTGGATGAAAAACTGAACTGTTGAAACAATTTGTAGGTAATATTAGCGCTTGCGCAGAAATATGCGCGTAAACTATTGTATCATACTCCTTTAAATACCTTATTATATGACCTTTTCAAGTTAACACGGATAGTCATAGTCAGTCATATTTATATATGACATAATAGCTAGTCTTCTCTAAGATTTCATAGTAATGGAAAGGACAAATGCAACTATTCGTTTCTTAAGAAGTGTTTATAATATACTGCTCAAAATTTGATAGGGACCGCTTTCCGTTTTATCCCGAATTATTTGCCTTACCAAGTTTCAACCGCTGTTCCACTTCAAAAGTTTGACGGCTTATTCTTTTTTTGCACATAACTGATGTCAAATGAGCATATTATCAGAATCTAAGCAAATATTTGATCGTTGTAACCTTATGTAAGAAATAAGCACACTCTTTTAATTGATCCTTATCAAATTTTAAGTAGTATAGTTGACTTTTTATCACAATGTAAGATACTTAATGATGTGTAATATTTTCCAGCTTGCCCCCTTGTCGGTCTGGATGGATGGGTGAAACATGGCTCGTCCTGCTACCTTCTTAGTACAAACGTCGCCAAAATAACTAGTGAACAAGTGAGTTATTTTGCGTTTTCCGTAGTAATTTGAATGGGCGTTATCATTTCAATTCTTCATTTAATATTATCAACAGGTGTCACAAAGGGCATGCATGAACTATACTTACTCAAAGTTTGCTTAGCACCAAATAAAACACAAAATTATTATGAAAACTACAGAATATATTATGTACATTAAAAGTTGTTCAGAGATGTATTGAGAATGTCCCCAGCGTACTTGACCTTCACCTTGAATGACAGTCGTGCAATCGAAGTGTCTCTTTTTTCATAGTTTTTGATTTACTCTGCATACATATAACCGAAATCAGAAGGGTACTCAGTCTTTACTTTTCCTTATTTTCCTAATATAAATTCGATTGATAAAAGACATTTATCGGATGCGGAAGTCGACAGTTTTTATTCAAACATTGATTTTGTTAACAACGCGAAAACCCATTAAACTAAATCAAACGTTTGACTATATTGTATTAAAATCACTAATCAAGAGCATACAAAGATATAAACTTTGTATAAATATTCTTGGCGCTTAGCAAATTTTACGCAGACTAGTATAATAATTTACCATTTACTCGATATATACGTGCCGTAATGCATGCGCGACAAGTGTAGATCCAGATCAGTCGGCATATCCGTATTTTGACTTATTGTGTTATTTCTGACCAAAAAAGGGGAACTGTGCAGATCTTGATCGCATGGCATGAATGTGTATGGACTAAAGGGTTTCACTTTTCCAAATAGATATACTGTTAATGGACATCGTTTACAAACACTATTTACCAGACATTTGATATAAAATTGCCAGAGTTCAAGTGATTGACAAGAAAAAGCCTGTTTAACATAAAAGATGATCATGTTCGATTTCACTGAGCAGTAATGGGCTATATATATCACTGTCAACACCTGATATTTTTGTAAAATGTCAGGAATTAAAGTCTTATACAGAGTTATAAGTTTTTCCAGATTCTATGCAACGTATCGGACGGATACCTTGCTGAAGTAGAAGATGTCGCAGAAAACTCGTTTCTTCTTGAGCAAATAAAAATACTTAAGGGTATGAGTGTTCTTTTTTCTGTCACAGTTATGATAGAAGTTTGAGTGCTTCATTTTGAACTTCGTTTGTATTCTGATTAAACATGGTATTGATACAATTTACATTGTATTGAATCGATAAAGGAATGCAGGTCTATTGATATAATAATAAAATTTGACATACAGTATCCGGAAGTCTTTGATGTTCTAAAAATGGAAGATGAATACATGAAAACTTTGAAAACACTCTTCCTCACACAACCAAATGAAAACAAACAGGAAGGAGCGCATACAATTTAAGTTTTCAAAAATATCCATTTCAAATTAGAAGACACAGTGAACGAAACAAGAAGTTTTACCCATGCTCTCTTTTCCTCTCTACATTTGGTTACGTCTGGCTATTTTTCTGGCTGTTGACGAGCGCAGTGACAGGTTTTCCTTATATAGCGTTGACTATATTCCTCGTAGAGCGCAGTGTCATGTTTTTCCTAGAACGCAGTGGAAAAAATCCTCCATAGAGCGCAGTGCCATATTTTCCCTATAACGCGGTGACATAATTCTCAAAAGAGCGCAGTGCCATGTTTTCCCTAGAACGCGGTGACATACCTCTCCATACAATGTAGTGGAATGTTTTCCATAAAACCGGTGACATAATTTCCCATACAGCGCAGTGCAATGTTTTCCATATAATGCGATGGAATATTTTTTTCCATAGAGCGCAGTGCCATGTTTTCAATGGAACGTGGTGACGTAATTCTCCATACAGTGCAACGCCATGTTTTTCTTAGAACGCGGTGACAAAATTCTCCATAGAGCGCAGTGCCAAGTTTTTCATAGAACGCGGTGACATAATTCTCCATACAGCGCAGTGCCATGTTTTTCATAGAATGCTGTGACATAATTCTCAATAGAGCGTAGTGTCATGTTTTCCCTGGAACGCGGTGACATTATTCTCTAATCAGTACAGTGCCATGTTTTAATTAGAACGCGGTAACATAATTCTCCAGTGAGCGCAATGCTATGTTTTCCCTAGAACGCGGTGACATAATTCTCTTTTTAGTGCAGTGCCCTGTTTTCCATAGAACGCGGTGGCATAATTCTCCATAGAGCGCAGTGCAATGTTTTCCTTAGAACGCGGTGACATAATTCTCCATAGAGCGCAGTGCCATGTTTCCCCTAGAACGCGGTGACATAATTCGCTATTCAGTACAGTGCCATGTTTTCAATAGAACGCGATGATATAATTCTCGATACAGCGCAGTGCCATGTTTTCCATAGAATGGTCACCGGCCGGGAAGAATGCGGTGACATAATTTTCCATAGAGCGCAGTGCCATGTTTTCCATAGAATGCTGTGACATATTATTTCATAGAGCGCAGTGCTTTGTTTTCTGTAGAATGCGGTGACATAATTTTCTATAGAGCGCAGTGCCATGTTTTCAATAGAACGTGGTGACATAATTCTCCATACAGCGCAGTGCCATGTTTTCCATAGAATGTAGTGACATAATTCTCCATACAGCGCAGTGCCATGTTTTCCATAGAACGTTGTGATATACTTTTCCATACAGCGCAGTGCCATGTTTCCATAGAACGTGGTGATATAATTCTCCATACAGCACAGTTCCATGTTTTTCTTAGAACGCGATGACATAATTCTCCATATAGCGTAGTGCCATGTTTTCCAAAGAATTGTATTATTATTATTATTATTATTATTATTATTATTATTATTATTATTATCATGTATTTATTTGTTTATAAAAGAAAACACATGAGGTTGGGTGACCAACAAAGCTGGTTTAAACCCCTAGTGGCAAAATGATATTCAACTGTAACAGTTCAAGATTGTCCATGTAACCCGAATTGTTCTCTTTTTTTCGGCGTTAGCTGACTAAGCTCACTTTTGACCTAGTTTTTCGACCAATGAAATGTTGTAAATAATACCCATATTCTCTTATTATGCAGAGGGAAAATGAAATAAACAATTTCGATTGGTAGCTATTTACACCAGAAAGGCATCTAGCAGGGTGGAGAGATATCTTGTGGGATTTTAATTATTATGCGGCGGAAAAATCAAATAACATAAATTAAATTAAATTAATATTCGATTGGTTGTTAGTGGGTGTTGTATTGGAGGAAAAACATATTTACGATTAAACTAACCAGTTAAGTCAATATTGATGACTTATTCTTGGGTGTCAGGTAAACACTTGCATACAATACACAGTGTAAAACGAAAGAGAAGTGTAGATATTCCTAGTTCTTACTGGTTCTGTTCTAGTTCCTTTGATACTGATTGTTAATTTCAAGTACGAAATACAAGTTCATTGTAGGTAGTGGCTAACACTCTTTCCTGTCAAGCGGAGGTCCCGGGTTCAATACTCAGGACGGACACTTTTTTAAAGTTAATATACGTAAAAGTTGGTAGATTTCGCTCTTGTAACAGGCTGTTATTATTTATATTTATTAAATTTCAAGGACATTTATTCATATTGAATTCTCACTCTACACGAGGTATTTTATTGAAACTGAATATTTTGCGTCTTTATCGACTTGTTATCACTGAATGAAATTGTTGCAACAGCTTCAATATTTTTTTTGAAAGACACTTTCAATAAATTTATGAGTTGTCATGATTTGGTCGCTTAATCTTTAAGTCATACTAAGAAGGCATGGAGGGTTCGTCAACAGCTATAACGAATAAAATAAAATAACTAAACTGTGTCTGCTTTGCCTCTCTGTATTTCTTTCTTTCTTATATACATGTATATATAAATCTTTTCCATCAACGCCGTTTATCTTTTTTTAAAGATATTTCTTGTTTCCTATGGTGTCGACTTTTAAGTAGCAATTAATAAAAACTTGCTCTTGTTTCCTCTACTCTTTGATTCTTGTGGGATGGGGACGCTGTTTATTTTTCTGAATGTGTTTTCCTGAGATATACATTTCACTTTTTATTTCTCTTTCGTTGTACTTATTTAACTTGTTTACCGTACCTGTGCGTCATAGGCCATTTAGCCACGGATACTGCAGAATTTCAATTAAGTTTTTATAACATGAAAAATAAATGTACTTTTAAGGAAAATTGACTTGTTTCGTTATGGTATGTGTGGTCAATCTTCCTACTTGTTTTATTTACCAATGTTGTATGAATGGATAACTGTAATAATTTGTTCGCATGATTACCAAAATTACAATACATTTTACAGCCGTTCGAGACTACATTATTGGTTTTAACGATAACGGGCAAGAATCAACCTATACTTGGTTTGGAACCAATCGCCTGTTATGGTGTAAGACCTGTAAATAGATTTCCCTATATAAGCTATAGTAAACATGACATGCTTCAACATGCTGGCAATCATAGCTGGTACCATTTCCCAAGGGGTTAACTTACATGCTTTTAAAGCTAAGTGTTTGTATTGTCTATTTCCAGCAAGAAAAGTAGGGGTCATGTATCAATTAACAGAGATTTGCCATCTTGAATCCGGTGGTCTGTTTTTTTCACTACGGTGTGAACTTCAAAACTGTTTTACATATGCCGTCTTAAAACCGGGGCCTTTTTTCATAGATTGCATTTCTAAACATGAATAAGGTATCAGTGTGTCAGTAAAAGCATGCCATTTACTAAACATGTCCCTTTCAGCCCATACTTGTCAATTAATGCCCCCAAAATGCAAAGAAATGGGACTATTTAGTGTCAGCCATTGCTTGACTAGCCCGAGTAGGCACATCCGCTGGACTATTTACAAGTAATCAGCCTATAAGAAAACTTGTGTTTTTCAATATCTTATATTTTCTGTTTTTATACAATAATATGATGTTTGCAATATATCTACCAAGTTTCAGCTTTCAGTTAACAAAAATGAACTCAATATGAGGAATTTTCCAACACCACCTATTCTGGTACGCGTTTGCGGCCAACCGGCTAAACCTAAGAATTCATTTCTTGCTAATAAAAATTGAAAAACATCAAATTTCTCAAAAACATGGTTATGAATAATAGTAAAACATCTCAGCTAATAAAAGCAACTCACTTTTTGAGCTGAAACATGCAATATGGGCCACACAGGGTATCAATTGTGGCATTTTTAAGGCAAAAACAGTTAAAAATGACCCCAAACCTAATTAAAACCTAAGTTTGCCTCCTGTAACACAGTTATACTGATTTTTGGCTTTCAAATTTGCTTAAAATTGGTCAGCACACAATTTTAGTGGAAAATAACATTGCAGACAATAAAAATATTATGATGTTTGCAATGTATCTACCAAGTTTCAGCTTTCAGTTAACAAAAATGAACTCAATATGAGGAATTTTCCAACACCACCTATTCTGGTACGCGTTTGCGGCCAACCGGCTAAACCTAAGAATTCATTTCTTGCTAATAAAAATTGAAAAACATCAAATTTCTCAAAAACATGGTTATGAATAATAGTAAAACATCTCAGCTAATAAAAGCAACTCACTTTTTGAGCTGAAACATGCAATATGGGCCACACAGGGTATCAATTGTGGCATTTTTAAGGCAAAAACAGTTAAAAATGACCCCAAACCTAATTAAAACCTAAGTTTGCCTCCTGTAACACAGTTATACTGATTTTTGGCTTTCAAATTTGCTTAAAATTGGTCAGCACACAATTTTAGTGGAAAATAACATTGCAGACAATAAAAATATTCAAATTCTGCCCTCCACTTGTACTTCTTATAGGTGGAAGACCTGTAAATAGATTTCCCTATATAAGCTATAGTAAACATGACATGCTTCAACATGCTGGCAATCATAGCTGGTACCATTTCCCAAGGGGTTAACTTACATGCTTGTTAAGCTAAGTGTTTGTATTGTCTATTTCCAGCAAGAAAAGTAGGGGTCATGCATCAATTAACAGAGATTTGCCATCTTGAATCCGGTGGTCTGTTTTTTTTCACTACGGTGTGAACTTCAAAACTGTTTTACATATGCCGTCTTAAAACCGGGGCCTTTTTTCATAGATTGCATTTCTAAACATGAATTTGGTATCAGTGTGTCAGTAAAAGCATGCCATTTACTAAACATGTCCCTTTCAGCCCATTCTTGTCAATTAATGCCCCCAAAATGCAAAAAAATGGGACTATTTAGTGTCAGCCATTGCTTGACTAGCCCGAGTAGGCACATCCGCTGGACTATTTACAAGTAATTAGCCTTATCTCAAACCCGCTATTCACATTGGTCTAATGGCTAACCTAAAAACATGAACAATGAAGATTGTGTAGTGATGAGGAGACAAGATGGATACTGGGTTGATGTGCCATGTGATTATATCAACCCATACATTTGCGAAATTAAATATTAATAGGTAATCTAAGTGTTTTAATTAAGAAATTGATTCATCGTATTTTAGTCATATATTGGATAGATTTTTTAATAAGGCTTTTTTAAGCTCACATGTACCTGTAAATGGTTTTACCGAAAAGAGGAGTAAATACAAAATCGATGCAGAAATATGCATCGATATAATGAAAGGTGAGATCGCCGTATTAATATTAAACAATGAGAGGGCGAAGGAGTTACTACACAAAGTGCAGACATTTTTGCACGGAGTGGAGAAAATATCAGACAGTAGTTTTAGATATAAAAATAAAATATAATTTGATTGGGTAGAGAAGCTATCACTGTCTGTATATTTGTATACATCTAAAGACTAAGCCTGTAACACGACTCACTGTAGTTGCAGAGAATGTGTAACATATAGTTAAATATAAAATCGTAGTAATGAAGAAGGTTTAATCAAGTTTGTTTGTGAAGAGGCAGAGAACAGAATAAAACGAAAGACCAGTGGTGACAATTCATCTCACGATTGCACAATTTCAAAACGTGAAATCATGAAGTTGCAATCGTGAAATTCTGAATCGAGAATCCATGAAATATTGAAATCATGAAATTTAATAAAGAAGTTTTGGCGAGAAATCATAAACTCGTGCAATCATGAAATGTTGAAATTAGGAAATCATAAGGAAGTTTTGAAGAGAAATCGTGAAAACATGAAATCGTGAAATCATGAAATTGGGAATTTCGAAATGAAATCCTGAAATCCTGAAATTGGGAATTTTGGAATTAAATACTGAAATCTTGAATTCATGAAATTGTGAAATCGTTAAATCACAGAATGATTTCGCTATATCATGATTTCAACTCAAAGCTTCAATTTGACGAGTTTGTGAGGAATTTTCACGAGTTCTCTCCAAACCTTTCACAACTTCAAAATTTTACGTTTGCATGGTTTCAGATTTCTTTCCAAAACATCAACATTTCACGATTTCATAAGTTCACTTCAAAACTTAATAGACGAATTCGTAATTTCACGACAACTTAATTTCACAATTTATTTCACAATTTTACGAATTTCCGGTTTAACGATCTTATTGTATCACTTAAATTCCTCTTAATTTCACGATTTTGTGAGTTTAGGAATTCACTCCAAAATTTAACAACTTCGAAATTTCGCGTTTTTATACTTTCATTATTTCGTGATTTCTAACCAAAACAGTTTCACAAGATCACGAACTCATTATTTCTCTTCAAAACTTAATTTCACGTTTTAATTAATTCGCGTTTTATGATTTCTCTTCAGAACTTCACGATTTCATAATTTCAGGATTCTTCATCGTTTTAACTAAACTGAAATTAAAGTTTTTACATCATGAAATCCTGAAGTTGGAATATGCAGAATGTCAAATTATATGCAAGAAGTGTCTGCGAAGGCGAAAACTAATGTGTATTTTGAAATGTGTCTGTTAAACTGCAGAGAATGTGTAACATTACGTATATGTAGAAATAACAATAATAAATGAAATTGTAGAAAAAATGTACATGCATATAATAAGTTTGTTTTAAATGGCAAAGACGTTAAAGTGAAGTAGATCAATTAAAAATATTTGAAGATGCAGAGATGCTTAAAAGCAAGTGGTTGTAGAAATATAGCCAAGAACTGTCAGTAAATAAAAGTTTTTGTATGAAATACTTAAATAATGATTGGTAACATACATTTTGCGTTGTGTAAAATGACTTCTGTTGTAAGTATATTCCTGTATTATCATGAAGTGTCAATCAAATAGTGTTTAAGTAATTCTTGCCACCCAAGAAAGCAGTTATCCAGTATTATTACTTATACAATACAAGAAAATATTTTAACTTTGATGTGAACCATTAGAACATACACTTACGAATTATATTCTTTATTTCAGTGCAGTGTTGCTATCTACTCTTCACCGGGGCTTTAAGATTGAACAGACTAATGAGTTTGTAACAACAAAACGAATTATAACTCTACAAACTCAAGCTACAACCGCAACTAACGCTTAATTACAATAATTTGAAATTTAAATTAGTACAAATATTTACATTAGTACAAAATCACCTAACAAAAAACAACATTAACCCAATCTCAAGCGATAACCGTGTTCTTCAAACAAAATTTACCCTGGATTACAATAATTATATATTTAAAAAAGTACAGATTCGGAAGTTTTTAACGAAAACAAACTGATTTGCTATAAAACATGTTGGCAAATTCTTTTTTATACAAACTTACCCGACCGTAAGCCCCACTCGATCATTAAAATGTGACCATAATTCTGATCGTCTATCGGTTCTCTAGTTCGACTGTATTCTAAAAGTGTTTCGTTTGTTGATCTTAAGTGCACTTTCTTTCTGTCAAAAAATAATTTATTACATTAATCAAATGTAAATAGTTTCATCTGTGTCATTATTGTGTAACGCAAGTTTGCAATAGAAATACTATACCAAGTGTTGTACTTCCTTTTATTCCTGCAGTGAATGTGTATAAACTCATTGTACATTATGTAAAACGTATATTCATAAATAAGCATAATTGTTTAAACCAAACACTCTCGAATACGGAAACATTTTGTCACCGTTACCATAAAAACTGTTCGGAAGTTAACATTCTACTATCTATAATGTCTTTTGTAATTAACAATAGAAAACAAATCTAATGTTGACGATGTTATCGTTGCAAAAATACTTTTAAAAACGAAGAAGTGTTAAGTTTGAATCAAACTTATGGGTTTTTAATGTTCAGTATTAAAAAAGATAATAATAAAAAGTCTTTAAGGTGTATGTCTGGATAACAGTATTTTAGCTAGTCTCTGCTTCGGTTTCTCTTCTTGCAGACCATAATTATATATCCAATTCTTTTATTTCATTTATATAGCAGATTTTAGTAAATTATTTTTGTAATGTTACTTTCTTTTTCATTTATTCCATAATCTCATCCTGCACGGTGTGTATACGATGATTTTCTTTTAATTTGTTTCACTTGTTTTATTCAATATTAAATACGTGATTCTTTAAATTTGCTAAAAACTTACGCATATTAGAAATTGTCACATTTAACAGACACGGCCACAGCTAGGGAAAACACATCGATTCGCCTCTGGGTGTTTTAACCAGGTTCTAGGGTGCATCAACTTCACACTTCCCCCAACAGGTTCTCACATGAACAAACAAGTACAAGTTGGCTTGTTGAAATAACACCACCCCACTTACCAATTTGACAATGTTGTATGCAAAAAACACACAAACATATTAACCATTAGAAACATTGTAAATGGCGGGTACTCAGTTACCGAAATCAAAGCCAAAGAATAAAAAATGCTGTTAAAAGTTTTGGAAGTATAAATGAAACACACTTCGAAAAAAGAATTTAAATTTTGGCCAATAGTAGGGTTACAATGAATTCACGCTTAAGCGGTCAATGGTCCATTAATTTTATAGTTAGGAATCGGCGGTCATGCGAAACGGTGCCTTTGGACTTTTGACGTAAAGAGACGACTTTAATTGTTATGCATTTAATATGCGATACAAATAACATTTTGTTGTCAACTATTGTAACAATATATCAACACGTTATGAACAAATCATATGCATTTGTTTCTTCTGTCCATAACTTTCTTTAACAAGTGAAATGTCTAAAACATATTGTGGTGTGCCAGGTTTGACCCTATATATGTACTCTATTTTGTTTATATATACTTTTTTGTATAAGTACTTGTTTTTTATCACGCTTGTATTCACTTTGATTAATTATTTTCTCAAACATCTTGTTAAGGTTTGAATAAAAGTCATTAAACAGTTTGAGTTATTATAGTTTGATGCATTTTGAAATTGTCCTCCCCAAACAATTTCTGCAGAATGCCACGGAGTCAAGCTTTGTTTGTCCTTCCAATACACTGTACATAGTCACACATTGTTCCTCTGTCCGTCCGTCCGTGCCCTGATAAAGAATTATTGTCTAACATCTGATATTCGTCCGTCCGTCCGCCATTGTGAAGTATTTGTACATTAACTGTACCGTCGCCGGCGCGCGATAATATGACTGAAAACACCTTTTCCAGCGACGAACTAACATGTTTTTTACAAAGAACGGAAAGCTCAATTGAGATAATTATATCAGTTACTTTAATTTAAATGGCACTATCAGAATCATTAAGCAGAGCGATGCGAGTATTGATAAAATGAAAGTGTTTTGAAACATGATTAGCTCAATCAGATTAACTGAATAACTATAGAAGGGTCTACAAACTGATTAAATCACAGAGATGTTTTGTATTTTACAACAATTATTTTATCGACAAAAAAAGAAAGTTACAAGAAACCCGCGCGAAAAATTATTTTCGGCCTTTTAAGTCAGTGAAATTGAATAGTACAACAGTAACAGAAAAAGCTTCTTAGCACGTACAAGGGGTCTAACCAAAAGTAAGAAAATCAGTGCTTTAGGCCATTTCAGGAAGATTGGTGTCTATGGCTGATAAACAGCATTTCTTTTCGTTAAAGTCGACCTCTGATTCTGTAAAGACAGTACATTTACTTGTATTATATGTATTGTATATGAGATAAGCACCTAGCCGCTAGTTTAAAGACACTTGCTTTTGGTCTCTTTTTGTCGGTACATGCAGTCGTTAGAGCGTGAAAGAATGGATAGCGGCACTGGGATCCAAACTCTGCGGCAGTGTTTGCAGACTGATATTGTACGTAATTGACTGAATAAGTGGTCGAATTTTCCCGTCAATGACACAAGCTTTTCAAGAAATGGCAGACTTTAATCACCGATATTCAGCTCTTGAAGTATCTCGTTTAGAAAACAACAACACTATAAATAGATTACAATAACCATTATCAGGTTTATTATAAATTTGATAGAAGTGAACATGAATGTCAATAAAATAGAAAAATAAACGATTTTATAACAGTTATTATCATACACGAAGTGTGGAAATACTGTCGTTGTCGTATTAATGCGGTGAGTGCAGTTCAAGTTACATCCTGATTTGGAATACGAACTGGTGTTTTTTTTACAAAAATAAGTATTATGTCAAGGGCAGGAAGTAATTTATGGATTCAAGTTGGTTAACAAAATCTCCTTATTCGAAGTGTATCAGCTGATATGAGATGTGTCTTGGTCTTTTTTTCTGAGACAATGTCTGTTTCAAATATAAAGGTTGCACGGAAACTTTAACTAAAAGTGGGACAGCGTCACCGACGCCGACGAAATAGTGATTAGAATAGCTCGATATATTCTTCGATTTTTCCAGCAAAAAATGCGCATGCTCGGTTTTATTAAACCTGTTTGTTAGCCGTAAAGAAAGCACATCGTCTAGTTTCAGGTTGAGCTCGACGCTATACCCAAAAATGAAAAATCGCACCTAGACGATGCTGTGCCTATAACCTTGAGGATTGAACATTTATGTTACAAAAACAATAAAGAAATGAGAGTAATAGATATTAAACATATACACCTTTTATATTTATTTCATTTGTTATAACAGACACCAGTTTCTATGATCGGTTGCAAGATTCTAAATTTCAGAGAAAACCAAAACAAACGCATCAAATGTCTTCTTTTTCACAAATAAAATTATATGTTATGCCACAAGGTGCATCGTTCCAATAAAATTTGGCCCAGTATGTATATGCAGCACAATGCTCATATCCACCCCAATTATCTGCAAATATCGGAAGTTCTGTTAAGTTTGCTACTCGGTCGGTTCCAATCAATTTCCAAGTTCCTTCCTTTTCAGCATCAGTGATGCCAACCCACCAAAATGAATCTGAAATTAAAACAGAGAAAGAAACGTCAGAAATTACATTGAATTTGATTGGATAATTTGCAGTTGATATTAGTCCTTATGTTTGGACTTTGGTCTACATGAATACACGTGCCTTACTTCCATCTTTTGTTGTCTTCTAACATTTTACTTTGAATTTCTAGCCTAGAAATAATTACATAATATGTCATTTTGTTTTCTATCAACCTGGAAATAAGGCTGCTGCTAGGGTATTATGATAGCCAGTAAGCCAGTATATCCTCACACACCCTGTCAAGAAACCAAATAACTGTATGATATAAAAATAACCCACCAATAAAGAAACAATATGGAGAAAATAATTATTTTGAAACGGCAGTGACAGAACAGAAGTAACTACCATTTGTTTTCGACTTGTTAAGTCCGGTAATTGAAATTGAAAACGGAGATTTACCAACGTTTCCAAGTGTGATGTTGGTGCACCCTAGAACCTGATTTAAACCCCCAGTGGCAAATTGTTTTTGCCACTGACCGTTTTTAAACGCTAACCCCTCGGGTTCTCACTTTCGTTATTTGTTCGTGGCGGCCATTTTAAAACTGATTATTATAGTATCATACTCTCTTCCCCTTTACTTTTAAACTGTGTGGGGAGGCTGTGTCTGCTGGATGTGGCCATTCCTGATATGCATATTTCACTTTTTAACTTTATTCAACAATGCAATAATTGTTTAAACTTCGTATGATTTTAATATAATACTTCGTTCAAAGAATGAACTATTGAATTGTGCTTTAATGTTTTATTGTTAAATTCATTTGTTAGGTAGTAAACAGAAACCTAATTTAATTTAGGTTTCTCAACTTCCAACTAAGAGATGACTTTTAGTTGGTAATACAGTCATGTATTTGTGATTGATTCTTATACTTATTCATGAAGTGTAAAAGTGGAAGATTTAAGCATAATTTTGAAATAAACAAGTCTTTATTTTACCTGTATCACAGCGCATTACGTAAGCTTTGAGTGAAAGTAAAGAGTCGTTGTTTCACCTGTACTATAACGCATTACGTAGTATCTTATTGAAAGAAAAGAGATTTATTTTACCTGTACTATATCTCATTACGTAACCTATGAGCGACAGTAAAGAGTATATTACCTGTACCATATCTCATTACGTAACATATGAGCGAAAGAAAAGAGTATATTACCTGTACCATATCTCATTACGTAGCCTATGAGCGAAAGAAAAGAGTATATTACCTGTACTTTATCTCATTACGTAGCCTATGAGCGAAAGAAAAGAGTATATTACCTGTACCATATCTCATTACGTAGCCTATGAGCGAAAGAAAAGAGTATATTACCTGTACCATATCTCATTACGTAGCCTATGAGCGAAAGAAAAGAGTATATTACCTGTACCATATCACATTACGTAGCCTATGAGCAAAAGAAAAGTCTTAGAGTATATTACCTGTACCATATCTCATTACGTAGCCTACGAGTTAAAGAAAGGTGTTTTTATTTTACCTGTACCATAGCTCATTACGTAGCCTACGAGTTAAAGAAAAGTGTTTTTTATGTTACCTGTACCATAGCTCATTACGTAGTCTCTAAGGAAGTGGAACTCTTTCAAATTTTCTACATACACCAAATGGGAATTAAACGATTTGCACTTGTCCTGTAATGAAATAAATTATAGACAAAAATTAATTATATTTTTACGCATGAACACATTCCCCAAAATGCTTGAATATATGTTTTTTATCGCAAGTATCGATTGCTCTTTTTAAATACAAATATAGGTCAAGTCAAAGTCAAGTCAAATTATTTATTTGCAAAAACATATACATGTTCATCGCCAAGTTACAATATTCGCGGATGTTTTACAAAGCAATATATAATTAAAACATAAATTACAACAGAAATTCATGATTACATGTTATGAGTGCAATGAGTAACTTTGTAGAGTGTGTACGGTTTATAATCTTAATAATAGTAACCGAAAAATAAACATTTCAGATTGAATTTCTTTTTAAATTAGTTCACTTCGCTTTTTTTTCCCATGGCTAAATAGACAATTTTGCTAGGTTAACAATTTTACTCTTTGTGTGGTTTTCAAAATAGATTTGAATTTGTTAATATTTGGCCATACGCAATAATATTTCGGAAGCAACTGTTAACGAAAATCACTAAAGAACGGACAAACTAGCAAGAAATGCTACTCTGATTCTATCTGATGCATATTACATTTACTACAGATACGTTAATTTCTTTCAATATTTCTAAATCTCTCCTCTTACAAATGCGTGAAAAATGTAGTTTTTTTTTAAATCAGTTTGTTAAAGTTGGATATGAATATATTTAAAATATAAATGAAAATTATTAAATCAAAAGTAATATTGGTAATACTACTACAATCATGTTTCACACACGTATCGTGTTTAATGACCCTAAAAGAAGGTAACTACAGTTTTTCTGAGGTTTGTTATAATTGTAAAACTATTTGGGTAGTGAGTGAGAAAATTTAATGTCACCGGTAGAAGAAATTTATAGTTGCTCATAGAACCCTTATTGTATTAAGTTATATATTTGCGTTTATACATAAGCAGTAGTATATTGACAAGTGTTTGTTTATAGAGAGTAGCATTAAGACATACAAATATATATAACTGGACGAGCGTTTAAACAGGAAAAGATTTTATTAGTTCGAACAATAGTCGTTAACTTCGAGTGAATTTACTCACTGCAGCGCTGTAAACGTTAAGAAGATTTTCGCTGAATAAATAGCAGGATTGTTGAAATGATATCCACTTTTCTGGGCACTTTGGTAGAGAAGTGGTTGTTGGTCCGCTTGTCGGTGAAGCTGATGTCGGTAAAGTTGTTGTCGGGGAAGTTGTTGTCGGTAAAGTTGTTGTCGTGGAAGTTGTTGTCGGTAAAGTTGTTGTCGTTGAAGGTGTTGCAGCACATGGTGTAGGTTCTGGAAAAAAATGCAAAGAGAATGGCAACATCATGCCGATTGAAGGCAAGGTTTTCATTTTACATGTATTTACATTCGTGTATTTTTACATAAAATACTTATAATTTAATAAAAAGCCGGTTTTAAAAAGTCGAACGATTTAGTTAACTGACTGACTATGATGCTTAAATATGAAGTTATGTTGGGTATATTTTGCGTCAGAACATATTGAAATAAGTGACTGGTTTTTAGTTTCCACCATACTTATCATACATAATTTTATGCGCCGATTAAAATTTTGATGAAAGCATGTCGCTTATTACATTTCATCATTGGTCCAAAACACCTATCATTATTATTATTATTATTATTAGTAGTAGTAGTAGTAGTAGTAGTAGTAGTAGTAGTAGTAGTAGTAGTAGTAGTAGTAGTAGTAGTAGTAGTAGTAGTAGTAGTAGAAGTAGCAGTATTAGAAGTAAGTCGCTTATTACATTTCATCATTGGTCCAAAACACCTATCATTATTATTATTATTAGTAGTAGTAGTAGTAGTAGTAGTAGTAGTTGTAGAAGTAGTAGTAGTAGAAGTAGCAGTAGTAGAAGTAGTAGTAGTAGTAAGTAGTAGTAGTTGTAGTAAGTAGTAGTAGTAGTAGTAGTAGTAGTAGAAGTAGTAGTAGTAGTAGTAGTAGTAGTAGTGGTAGTAGAAGTAGTAGTAGTTGTAGTAGTAGTAGTAGTAGTAGTAGTAGTAGTAGTTGTTGTTGTAGTAGTAGTAGAGGACCGAGGTTCGATACCCGTCATAAATAATTTTTTTTAAATATTGTTTTTGTTCATTAATAAAACTTTAAGTAATTAGTTAAACATAAGACAATTAACTATCGCAAATTATTTGTTATTTTAAATTTTTAACATTTTTACAAAAACCGTTTTTGTAAATATTTCTGATTGAAATTTTCCATTCGTTTTCGTTTGTAAATGTAATATAAAAGTGTTATTTGATTTCGTTTATCCGTTTTAAACATTTAGGAACTTGACAACCTTTTCGGAGAGTCTGTTATATGTGTAGACTAGTATGTCTAGCCTAAGCTCAAGGTTGTTGTTTAATAAAAGCGAACAAAGAAGAATGTGAAAAGATGGGGAAGGATGCGTTAGTTGTTTTTTTACCTATATTGACACAAACAATTGGAAATGCTAATAGTTCATGTTTTCCGAGATAGACACGATATCTATAACATTACCCGAAGGAACCGGCACACACGGAACAAATTACACCATTGTATGTTCTGCCGTGGATTGGATGATAAAAAACACGCTGTGTTTTTAACGCGGATAACGCTTGAGTTAGATTACCCTCACACACTGTGTATTTTTGCCAGAAACCAGTTATTATTATTACTCTCTTTATTTTCACAAAAAAACAACAGGTGATTAGCTTTCTTAGATTTCTCGCATTTGTGTTCTACACTATTCATGGAGCGAACAAGCGTAATTTTACACGCCGGCTTCCGACAATTTTGCGCGCGACTCAAAACGAGACATTTCTATTACGATATTACTCGGATATTAAGAACTTTAAATAATATATTTTATCTTTTAAAATTGCGTGCATAACTTTTAAACTCGCTATTCATTAAATGTATGTTTTGTGTATGTTTTTATGACTGGAAATCATTCCTGACCAGGTATTTTCGCCCATTGAAGCGGATCCTGGAAATCCTTCCTGACCAGGTATTTTCGCCCATTGAAGCGGATCCTGAAAATCATTCCTGACCAGGTATTTTCGCCCATTGAAGCGGATCCTGGAAATCATTCCTGACCAGGTATTTTCGCCCATTGAAGCGGATCCTGAAAATCATTCCTGACCAGATATTTTCGTCCATTGAAGCGGATCCAGAAGATCCACTTTTCCTATTTATAGAAATGACCTTTGTGCTTATTTTTGGCGGGGTCAAATTTTTTTGCGTATTTTGATATGTTTTAAATTGGCAGGGTCATATGTTGGCGCGAACAAACCAGACCGTCAAAATAAAACCCTTGATGAAAAATGGCGTTAAACATTAACATTCAATATTTATCTAAAATAACAGTGTACAACATTATCACAGCTACCCAATAATAGATTGCTTTGTTTAATTCGCGACACATTATTTTTGTATCAGAGCTAACTGCGACATAATATGTACTAGTGTATCCCCTCAAAAAAAGCAATATATGTATATCAGGAATCGCTCACAAAACACAACCTCACCACGCAGTGAAAAATAAGAGAGGAAGAGAGAGCGCATGTTTTATTATCAAGATAATAAAATTGCGGTGTGATGCCGGAATCCACGATATTTCAATTGGAGGTGTTTTAAATTGTCGCAACTGACCCCGACCGCCAATATAGCCAAAATACCCCCCCCCCCCTAAAATAAGTACTTATACAGTATTTACTGCTTGACGGATTTACGGACCGACCGCACCGCCGGTCTCTCTCTACAGACGTTTAAGGCCTTACGTCCGACCCACTTTTTAGGACTTTACATGCCAGCAGATAATTTCAAAAGTCTTAGAATAGATGTCATCATAGTTATTAACAAAAACAAGTACGAATCGATATTGTTTTATTACTCGAATATATCTGCCGTTTTAATAAATGTGTTGCGTTTTTCGTTATAATTATGGGTGTATTTTTTATTTAAAATATTATTTCATTGTTGATTTAAAATAATAATAATAATTACAAATGATAATATTAAACATCTTATTCGGCTTTAATTTTATTCAAACCTATAACACAGGAATTTCAAGATAAAAATGAATTCGTAATTTCTGTATGACACTGTCACGTCTTGTGGCGCTATACGACGTTTAACTTTTACCGACGTCAAATTCGAATTTTCTGATGAACAATGTGTTTGCGGGAAAAGCTTTATTTTATAAAGTAGACCAGATAAAATCGTGAAAGAAAAAGCAGTTAACTGAGAAAAGTTTGTTTTATCAAATTATTTTAAAAACAAGAAAAAAATAGTGATTTATTTTAGTTCTTCTTAGATTTTAACCTTCTGCTTAACACTTTCAAACCTTGGAACTTGGAACCTTACAACAAGAAAAGTCGCATTGTTTTCTAAAATGTTACTTTAAAGTTTTTTAATCATTTTAATTCAATAACTCACAAGCCTGAAATGTTTTGCCTTGTTAACAAATATTGTTTTCGCTTCAAATTATTAAAAATACGTTTCAGACTTACTATTTTACACATTTTCTGTCATCAAGATTATAATCATGTTTTGTAACACACTCGCTTTTGTGCTATTGTAATAAAATAGAATTATTACCTACTTAATTTGTAGCCCTAAAATGAGGCTCAACATGAAAATCGAACAACTAAAGTGCCAGATATGGAAAGGTTTTGTTGTAAAAAGCCAAGAAGAAAAAATCAGTATATAATATTACCTGATAAAAATAACAATTATGTTAAAGATTACGGATATTTTTATACAACATATTGCAACTGTCGATGAATTTAAGTAAAGTAAGGCTTCTTCAGCCGTTTTGCAATATTTTAATTAAAATAAAGCAACTATAAAGTAACAGAAATATTATTAAATTGTGCTTAGCAGTTGTCATGAAATCATACATTTCTGATGTACCTTGACGACAGTTTAAGTGTCACCTTGAATGAAAACCAAAAAAAAATTTAATTACCGCTTTTCCACGAAATATCGACGCTGAAAAATTTATCGAGAATAGCTTCCACTTGTTTCAGTCTGCACTCCATGTCTACGAGTTTATTGAACACGCGGTCGTCGTGGTTACTTTGCCCGCAGGAAGTTTCTAGTCCGTTCAAGCATGAGACAAACATCGCCAAAGCTAAAATCAATCCAGAGGACAACATTATTTTAAGTTTACTTTAATTTGTATTAGCTAGCCCAAACGCTGACGTGCAACAAACTAGTTTTAAAAACACCATACTAATATATACATTTTTGACAACTGGTGAGATCGGCCATAAGATTTATTTCAATAGAAAAAAGTATATATTTATTTTCCGTTTGTCAACTGACGATCATTTTGCCTGACAGATGCTGTGTAAGATAAAATACATTGTGTGTATTTGCAGGCTGAGTTGCAACGAGGGACGTTCATTATAAAACAATAATCGTCAAAACAAACTTAAACCGGGAAGAACCTTCAGATCAGTTCACTGATTATCTGTCGAAAGTAGGTTCATCCCAGCTAAGTTTGTTTTTCACGCACAAAACCACTCGCTTACGGTAGGTGTTTCGCTAAGGAATTTCTGGACCCGCTTGATCATATGAAAACAATGTACTACTGTAAAAAGTATTTCATCGTCGTTTAACCTTCATTATTAGTCGGCGGCCGTTTTCTCTAACATCAACGACCTTTATTAAACAAAAAAGTGTCTTTAAATGTTTGAGAACACGGCGGTTGACTCACAAATTGTCATACAATATAAATGAACGTTTCTGATATATTCATGTTATATATAAGATTTTTTTTATTTTAGCTTCATGCTAGTGGGTTTGCATCACTGATGCAGTATAGGAATTAAGTTGGAAATGACCAGGTTGCAAACTTAACAGGTTTTCCAACATTCGCAGATAGTTTGAATTGATAAATGATATTTATACCCCAGCTTCGAAGAAAAGGGTGGGTGGGGGTATACTGTTTTACCCTTGTCCGTGTGTCCGTGCGTGCGTGCGTCCGTAACAAAATTTCCTTTTCAGTTTTCTCGGCAACTTTAACATGCAGCAGCCTGATACTTTGCATAGTGCTTCACCCTATAGTCCCATATGGTGTAAAGCGATTTTATGCTCCTTGCTTATCTACTTACTGTTTGTTGCATATACTTATATATTGTGTCACTATATAGGTGAATTACATCAACTAAAGGGCATTTTTATTTTCCGTCGCAGTTTTCGAAGCAACTATAGCATTCATTAGCCTGATATTTTGCCTATTGCTTTATCCTACAGTCTTATATGGTGTTTAGCGATTTTATGTTCCTTACTAATCTACTTCCTGTTTACTGAATACTTACATTTTTACACATAATTGACATACTTGCACAATTTCCGTCGCAGTTTTCTAAGCAACTACAACATGTAGCAGCCTGATATTTTGCATAATGCTATATCTTATAGTACCATACGTTGGAAAGCTATTTTATGCTCCTAGATCTTCTACTTCCTGTTTACGGGATACTTAGAGTTTTACACATAGATGACAAACATGCACAGCTTTTGTCGCAGTTTTCTAAGCAGCTTTGACATGCTGCAGCCTGATGTTTTGCATATTGCTTTATCCTATTGTCCAATATGGTGTAAAGCGATTTCATGTTCCTTGCTCATTTACTTCCTTTTTACCGAATACGTATATTTTTACACATATATGGCAGACATGCACACTTTTCTAGACAACTTTAATATGCAGCAGCCTAATGTTCTGCATATTGTTTTATCCTACAGTCACATATGGTGTAAAGCGATTTTATGCTCCTTGCTCATCTACTTCCTTTTTACCGACTATTTTTAGATTTTGTTACTAAACATGTGCGCTACACAATCCAAAGGGTATCTTTATCACTATATAGGTGCATTACATAAACCAAAGGGCGTCTTTATTGAAAAAATGCAAATTACATTTTGCAAGTCATATTTCTCACAGCGGGGGTAAATTAATGATGTCAGACATGTAATTAATTAGGTTCTTAGAGGAGAATTAAGCCGTTCGGCATTAAATAAGCGAACTAAATAAAAAAAATTCGAAATTTTCTAATTATTTTTGTCTGAAAAAGTCTTTGCAATATAATAAACCAATTATTTGGTTCCTTGAAAGGGTATGTGAGGATATATTGCCGGTCTGGGTGTCATATTATCCCTTGCCTATGACACCAGACCGGCAATATATACTCACATTCCCTGTCAAGAAACCAAATAACTATAAAATATCCATCAAATATAGCCTGAATCTAGACTGGTGGCACTTTGTCAGACACAACATAATGAATCTCATGCAAACAATGAGATCCAGATCGGATGGCACTTACATGCTGGCTATCTACACTGTTTGACTTTCAGAAATAAATGACCAAAGGTACATTATTAATTAACTAAAATAGTATTGACACAATATGTACAATTCACTCCACCTTATATGGCTTATACCCAATTCATATGAAACCTCAACTTAGTCAATACGAGATAACCTGGGCCAATACAGGTTTTACTCTGCCAATATGAGATCGCATGATTCTGATTGGATAATAAACTGGTCAATATGAATAGAATCACTACCTTTTAAAAACATAAATTCTGCCATTCGTAATGTCTAAATCAATTTTTATAGATTAAAAATGGTAATAGTGTCACTTTGTTGGCATAAGCGGTGCAGTTACGCAAAGCGGTAGATGATAAGTCTATATAAGGCAACAACAACACAGATGTCTGCAGCAAGAATTCTTGAAAATCAAAAAAACAGTGTATTTTAAGGGTTTACCCTTCATTTGAGCAAGTTTATTAATTAAACATAACTTTGCAAAAGGAATCAAACTCAGTTGAATCAAAGCTTAGTTTGGATAACTTACATATGTTAAATTGAGTATTGCATGCAGAAGTTGTGGATGAAATGTGCCAGAAAGAACACTTACTTTTGGATATATGGTATTTGATAAAACTGTACCTTACAGAATTATGGATAGTGCTTTAAAGCTAGCCACAGCAAATGACGAATGAAAAATTTCGTAGTAGGCAGTATTGCTTGACTATAACAAAATAACAATATGCTATACCAAGAGATCCAATTGTTAACTTATTTATTTATTTATTTTTTATTCTTCAGGAAAACAACGGTTATTGATGATACTATCGACAGATGAAATCAAACGACATATATGGCTATTTTTTTATTTATATAGTCGAAATGATGATTTCATTATTGGCCATGTTCTTAATGGAAATGTTGATGTTCCTTAGTTGGGTACTAACTTTGATAATGTACTTCAACAATATTATGGAAAGACTTATTCACATTCATATTGGATGGTTATTTGCTCAGGCCCAGATTGACTCTTTTGCATTAATGAATTTGTTAAGCTTTTCCCTTCCCCAATATGTAACAGGAGTCTGTTAACCCTTTAATCCATATATATGGGTTTTAGAATGTGTGTCATCTGATCAGCACTGGTTGATGCTCGTTTAGTTTTAATGAATATACACTGTTTGCCGATGGGATAACAACCATATCCCACAAAGTAAACATTTTTCCCCATGAAAAACATCCATATCCCATGAAGTAAACAGCTATTAAATTTTTGATAACATTTCACTAATAAACTTGAGCATTGTGTTATGTTTAGATCTGTAATTATGTTTTATATTGCAAGTAATTTAATTGCTGCAAGATGCTTTTATAACTGAGGATAATGTAACAAAAGTCAATACTGGACATAACTTAGTCATTTCTCTAGTATCTACTTATACGTGTTTGTGATGTATCAAAATATGTAAAACTTATAAGTAGACATTCACATGATAGTTGGTTTATTCAAACAGTTATAATCTTATTACATAAGTACACGTTAAAATTCTGTGGCGGCCGTAAAACGTCTCCCCGTACATTCAATCAATACTGTTATCTTTTCATCCCTCAGGGATTGCTCTTTACGTTCACTTTTCACACCCCTCCCCAACCACCCAAAGTCTCTCTTATCCTCTCTACCTTTTGGCTGTGTGGGGAGGCTGTGTATGCTGGATGTGGCCATTCCTGATATGCATATTTCATTTTTTCAAAAGTGTATCTTATGAAATGAACATGAAAATATGAAATTTGTAAAACATTTGGCTGTGATGTTTCAGTATTACTTCAGGTTCATGTGACTGTCTAATTACTGTTAACATACTTTAGATCAGATGTTTCTTGTTAACTGTTTTGTATTGGCTGTGACAACTTATGCTAGGGCAGAATATAAGTTCAAGGGAATACACTTTAAAATAGATATACTTTTTTCAGAAAACAGACATGGATTTTTCAGAGATATCCTAATGAATCTAAAAGCGAGCAATGTATATCCTGATCAGATGGTACAAATGTGCTAGCTGATCTTGATTTGTTTTGTTTCTTTTGCTGAATTTTATACCCTGTTATACACTGCATGTGCATTAGAATCACACAATTTTTGGAATTTTTCGTAATAAATTTCCAAATTAATGTTTTCAGTCATTGTTTTTAAAAATTGCATATCACCAATAAAATACAAAGAATAATAACCTTGCATGCTGCTCCATAATGATGTTTCTAGGTCATACATTATATTAAATAACTGTTGATTTGTATTTCAAAGACTGCCCCGATGAAGGAGATTTTGAAAATACTTTGATTTTTGTTTCGCCAAAATGATTGTTCTTCTCAAAACAACATAAATATATACTAAATTTGACCGGCCTTCATTTCATTTCATGAAGACCTTGTCATTTTTGTTGTGTCGCCTGACTAGGCGACATATACGGATTACTTTGTTGATGGTGGCAGTGTCTGCGCTTTGCGAATTTCCTTGTCCAGGGCCTAGCTTTGTCACCGTAGGTCCAAATGACTTTAAACTTGGTATGCTTGTTTCTAGCAATGACTCGAAGTGCAGTGCACAAGAACTGTAACTCTACCTTGTTCTGTTTTTGAATTATTCCCCTTTGATTGATTTTTTATAGAAATTTTTTTTGTCTGGAGTATAACTTTGTCACCATAGGTTCAAATGACTCCAAACTTGGTATACATGTTTCTGGAAATGACTCGAAGCGCATTGTATAAGAACCTTAACTACTGTGTTCTATTTATTTTTTAAGTTATTCCCCTTGAATTGATTATTTGTGCATTTATTGACAAGGGCATATCTTTAATATTGTGCATGTTTCTTGCAATTAGACAATTAAAAGGTTATTTTATATGTAAACTTTGTGTAAATACATAATAACTTAACAACAAAAACTAATTAAAACCTTTTATGTTGACGCAAAAATTTCATCAGGCGACACATCTGACTCGTGTAGTTCTAGTTTTGTAAAACAACAACTTAAAGTACACCAATTACTTATTGCTTTAATTTTGTACAGCTTGTTAATTACTGCACCTGAAATAGCACCATTCTGCATCAATCTGTCTTTGTGTTCATTCAGTTTCTCATCTACAGGTTGTCAGCTGTAACTTTCTCCAGTATAAAGTAACAATGAAATTACTTTCCACATGTGTTTGTGATATGAAGAGTGCTATAACTTTCTCATGCATGGACAAAATTCAAAATCATTTGCAACATCTGTTTGACACATAAGAATGCAGTAACTTCAACATATTCTTATATTGAAAATCAATGGTGGCAATTAAAATAATTTTAGTTTGGCATTTTTATTGCACTCATTTACATGTTAAATGTTTGGCCGGCCTTAAACCTGGTTCAAACAAAACTCTTTCCCAAAAGCTGTTTGTGTTGCTTTTAACTTGTTCATTTATGTAAGGACATATTTACTTGTTGAAGTGTTCGGCGGGCCTAACAGTTTAATCAAACAAAACACTTTTCCAAAAGCTGGTCATCTTCCCAGTAACTGATACATCTATATTAGGCCAGCCAAACGTTTTATTGTACTCTTTTACTTGTTGAAATGTTTTGCCAGACTAAAACTCTTCACAACATTTTCTAAGAAGCTTTACATCTTACTTTTTCTTGTACTCTTTTACTTGTTTAAGTCTTTGGCTGGACTAACGCTTGGCGCTACACAACATTTTCCAAGAAGCTTGTCATCTTTCTTTTAACTTGTACGTCTATGTTAGGCCAGCCAAACGTTTAATTGTAGTATTTTACTTGTGGAAGTGATTTGCGGGACTAACACTTGGCGCTACACAACACTTTTTCAAGAAGCTGGTCGTCTTGCTTTTAACTTGTACATGTTTCAAATTCTTTCAGTGCAAATCTTTGAAAGATGTGAACGCAAACATTCCATAAAAAGCTGATCACATTCTTATCATTATTATTTAACTTTTACTTGAATGTTAGGCCGGCCTAACCTAATGTTTTATGTCTGAAATAAGCTATAAACTTGTTTGCGGTTTGGTCTGCTTAGCATTTATTGTTGGACTGTTTGGCCAGCCTAACACTTTGCTCAATATCTGTAATTACAGGAACTGTGTTAGGCCGGCCAAACAATGTTCATATCCTTGACAGTGCATATTTATCCAACATATTGTTATTTGATTTATGTGATGTGTATCCAACATAACACGTGTAACTATGTAAATATTGTATAAAGATATTTATATTTTAATAATGGCTGTTATTTTTGGAATAAATTTATTAGCTTAAAATAAATATTTTTAAATTAGTCATTGTTCTTTTTCATCTTTTTTTTTCAAATGTTGTACTTAAACTAACCTTTTTTCATAGTTCATTCTTCTAAAAATGGCCATAAAAAAGGGAATATGTGTATTTTCCTTTCTAAAAACGTATTCAGTTTAATGCACATCCGTACTCTGAAACGTGAAATAGATTCGTATGATGTTTGGTATACATGTATCTGCGAATGTACATCAGTACTCTGAAATGTAAAATAGATTCCTATGATGTTCGGTATATCAGCGAATGTACATCAGTACTCTGAAACGTGAAATACATTCGTATGATGTTCGATATAGCAGCAAAAGTACATCAGTACTCTAAAACGTCTAATTGATTCGTATTATGTTCGGTATATTAGCGAAAGTACATCAGTACTCTGAAACGTGAAATAGACTCCTATGATGTTTGGTATATCAGCGAAAGTGCATCAGTACTCTGAAACGTCAAATAGATTCCTATGATTTTCGGTATATCAATGAATGTACATCGGTACTCTGAAACGTCAAATAGATTCGTATGATGTTCTGTATATTTGCGAATGTACATATGTACTCTGAAACGTAAAATTGATGGTATTAATCTGAAAATACCTCATTGAAGGTTCCATGTTCAACGCCATATGCACACCATCGTTTGGGATGGATAAAAATTGTACTGTCTATTGGTGATAATATTGAGTTGCGCTCAACCCGGGGCTAGGCGGCGAGGGCTGTAATATGCAATCCTATTACTGCCCATGATCAGGCTAAATCAACCGAGCCTGCAGTATTTTCATAATTGTCGTGTTCGGTGGCTTTCAAAGTTCCTTATTTTATCTATTTTAAAGTTCTTTTCCTTCATTTTACATTCTTATTCAACATGCAGTGTTTGTTCCTATTAATATATCATTTTACAAAATACGTCGTTCTTGTATCCCTTTAAGTTGACTTAGTCTTACATTTAACGAAAGCAAACAATATGACTTGTTTACGGAAGCCTCGGCCTAATCAACGTCGCCACATGTAGGACCACAGTTCTGGTAACATAAATATTATACAAACAATGTAAATTTATAACGCGACTCGCATGTGGAGGCTATAGGGTTGCGGTAAGAGCGACTGCTTTACAATCCAGAGGTCCAAGGAATATTTTTCCCCATCCAAATCTGGCCTTTTTTGTCACTGTAGCTAAAAAGTATTGCAGTGACATTAAAAAAGGACAAAATAAGCTAAACATTTTTTTTCGGAATTCTAGCATTTTTGATGAAATGTTGATAAAAAGATTATTTAGAAATAAAATGTCCAGATGTGAATTTGAGTTGAAAAGTTTAACAAGCAATCTGGTTTCCATCTGCTGTGTTCAAATAACTGATCTAGAACACTGCAAAGGCAGGAAGTGTTTCCATCAATTGAAGTTCTTATATACTCTTGCGTTTGTAAAATAATCACTATCGACAGCAGAAAATGTTGCTGGCTCTGGATTTAACTTGCACTATCTTCGCCTAGAATAAGGTGTGGCGTACATGAAATTTTCACATCCAAAACCATTAATAGCTTACCTAGAGTAACAAACTCAAAAAAAAGTGTTTGACGAATTTATTCTCAAGTTAGCAGAATATTTTTCAAAGTATTATACGAATTTGCGTAGAATTTTGTAAAAAAACTTTTTTTAAATCTGTTTTATTAAACCTTGTACAAATGCAATTATTTCCTATACACAAAACGACACGTCTTGGATAAAAATAGTGAAAATGCAAAAAGTTAATGGTAAAAAATTAGTTTACGTGTGTTTTTGAATTAGATAGTGCAAATAGATCACAAATAGTGCAAGTCTTATTAAGTTTAAAATGTTTCACATTAAGGGAAGACTTCCTTTAGATCTCCACAAACAACAGACACTTGAACAGTATTCATAATGTCAAAGTTGCAGGAAGTTTTCAAATATTAAATAAGTAATAAGCAACACGTCAACATGCAAACACTCCTTAATTGCACATTGTTTCCTTAAATGAAGGGACATTTGTATGGTGACACTTAAACATAAGCTATATTTCCTTTCTTTACCCTAAGTCAATTCACGTACTAAACGCCCCGTTTGCAAACTATATTTAAGAAATAATCAATAGCTTCCGGTGAATTATCGCCGGATAATTCACGGGGCGGAGTTCAGATGCGTAAGGATATATCACGAGGGGAATAGCCCCGAGTGATATATATCTACGCAGCTAAACGACGCCCCGTGAATTATCCTGCGATAATTCACCGGAAGCTATTGATTATTTCAATTCTAACACGACACATCTGACTGAATAAGCGAAATAATCATAACTCAATTTTAGCGCGTCGTAATAAACGGAAATTGGTTTTAAGGTCGGCAGTTAGTGTTTACTCCCTAAACATCTCCATAATTCAAGAACTGATAATAATTAAAAGATTAAATGACAAACTTGAATACATGTCCATCCAACCGCGCATCCAGCACTCTCTAGTCGTCGTTCGAACCGTTTTTGTCATTCCAACGGTTTAATACTGTACCAGAAAATAACATGTAAACAACGGAAATGACGTGACGTCGTTAAAATGGCGCGTTAACGTCTCCTTAACGTTGCCGCAAAATAGCGGAAAATAATTATGGTATTTTATCTAAATATATATAATAAACAATATTCTATAACTGTGGTATCAATATATTACGCCCGGGTAAAAAATTCGCGTATTTTTTGCTGTCTTAAATGCGCGAAATTAAATCCCAGCGAAAAATACAATTGTCACGTGATAGGTTTATAGCGCCAGGTAATTAGTAATAGCCGTGAATGATCGTGTAATAATTCACAGCAAATTCAATGGGAAAAACGTCAAGTCGTGTTAGAATACTGGTTAATTTATTATCGGATTCATCTTCGGAGTATTATTTTCTATCTTTCAAGTTTTATTACGGAATATAATTTGCAGGCTCGCGATCAATAGGTAAAAATATTCTTTTCTTTTTACTTTTGGTCCTCAAGTAATTCAAATAATTATCCTGTACAGTTATTATAAAGCATTAGCTATGATGTTGTTTTTTAAATGCATATATATCAGGAACCGGCACAATCAGAAAACACCCCTCCGCCCCCTCCTCACGTCTAAAAAGTAGAGAGGAAAAATAGCATGTCTTTATAAGAATATAAATTTCAAATAACACACCACAAACAGTTTAACAAAGGGTAACGGTTTTGAGTCGGTTTTGAGACTATTTAATTAAAGTATTGTCGTTTTGCATTATAGTATTGAAGAACTAAAGAATTTAGGAATGTAAGTACAAATGTATTGCATTAAAGTAAGCATTATTTTATTGTATATTGCAGAGCCATCATACGTGTATACAGACAAGAACAGTTAATGTATCTACACAACAGAAGTTTCTGAACTAACTACGGAAATACGAAAATAGTCCTTGTTATATTTTATAGATTTGTTAAGTCCTTGAAATACTTTGTGGTTTCGTACCTGTCTTTACAAAATGTCACCATTATGTTTAATGGGTCTTTGCCTTATCACACAATTTGTGTCAGTGTTAGGTCATGAAGAAACTGGCTTGGAAAACGTTGTTGTAAGTTTGTTGCAGCAAATATCTCAGCTGAAGGAGAAAACTGAAAATCAAATGGATTCTCTCCGGAATGAAATGGATGCAATGAAAAAAGAACTGGTGAACCTAAAAGCAGAAAAGAGTTGTTCAATGAAAGAAATGGAAGAATTTAGAACGCAACAGGTGGATTTACGTGCGAAAGTGGACATACTTGTTTTCAAAACTTAACGCGCAGGACAGTAATTTGGGGGAATTCATTCCAGGTAGGTGGACATATATTATTTGACAAGCAATCCAATTAAAAACAAAAATATTATTATCTTGTCAAGCATAAATTAAGTTAGCAAACTAGTTAGAAGGAAAAGGTATGTGTCAATAGTACAATTATGATGTTATATTTTTTTTCTCAAATAACTTTTACCCTGAAAAATAATGAAAATATCGATTTAATACTTATTTAAATTTAGTTTTTCTGTGTCGTTTTCCACGAAGAATCTATGTTTTTAGATATAATTGTTATCATTGTTGTTAAGTTTACAACTGTGACAGTTGTTATTTATAGCAATATTTAATGTTACCAGCCAAATTTGCATTACTAGATTTCCAAGTATATTTTCAGCAATGTGTGGAAATAATATAAAAATGTGTTGCTTACATTGAAAAATAGCGCTACAAATATCCACTAAAGGGCCTTAGAAATGATCACGGATTATTTCGAATTGAATATTAAAATTGTTTAATTTAATCGCAAAATCCTTGCCAAAAAGAGTTGTGAAATGTGGAAGTAGTCGACAACTTATCATGTTCATGAATGCCAGATAATGCCCAAATTTATTTTTAGCATAAATGATCATTACTTGCAGATGTTGTCAACGCGGTTATGCCCTTAATAGCGGAAGACATGACGGTTTATGGTACAGAGGAAACTGTGACAGAATACAAAACTGGATCATTTCGCACAAACGGTAAAACATGTAATTTCGGCATAGACTGTTTTCTTCCTAAACAAGAATTTCAAACAATGTTATATGTGCATGTTAGAAACAGCCACATCCAGAAAACACAGCCACCTACGCACCCAAATAGCTGGAAGAAAGAAGGGTAGTTTTTACTATATGACCAGTTAAAAAATCATCACATCACATACTTTCTTCTATGAAATATTTCGTTATTAAGCTGACGTTCATTATGATATATTTTATAGACCAGGGATGGACAATGGTTACATGTATACATTGTTTAACTAATTTAAACTAATACATTGTTTTAGACCTAAGCACATAGAGAACACGATCTCGGGAATAAAACTAACTAGTCGTTGTTCTGTGGTTGTTTTCATTTTTTCCATAGAAAACTACATAAACGGTTTGACCCTCATTACATTTGTAGTATCTCTCGCCTGAAACTCGACTACACTGACACTTGAACGAAAACGTGTCCTCACATACCCAGTGAAGTAATCATATTACTTTATGTTATATACTACGAAGAAATATCGTTATCTTTTATTTATCGGCTTAATGTATTGCAAGTTCCTAAATAACAGCCTTCCTTTTAAATTTTACCATATTGCTGATAATTTCTACAAAGTCATACAATTGAGCTTTGAGGGTGATTTGCTTATAAAATACTTCAACTGTTCAAGAATAACGCCGTTATCTTTCATAATACATGTATGTTTCTAAGTTTTTAGTTTATAATTCTAAATTATAGATGGTGATGTTTCAAGCTCAACAATACGAACCTCCGACCTAACGCAAAAAGGTAAAACTACTGTCACACTAGGACAGCGTTCCCGCGGCGTTCTCAAAATATTCCGAAACGCCGTAAAACGCTGTGGGAACGCCGTAGGAACGCCGTAGGATCGCCATAAAACGCTGTGCAATCGCCTAGAACGTCGAGTGACGGCGTTTGTGTTTTGTTGCAAATTATAAACGCTGTTAGATTGCCATGCTTGTGAAAACGCTGTAGGAACGCCGCGCAATCGCCGTAGGAACGCCTTACGATCGTCCAGAGCGCCGCGAGAACGCCTTGAGCACGCCGTGAGGTCGCCACGGTTGTTGACGGAGATTGCATGACGTTCATGCTTGTATTACGATCCCACAACGTTTTCACGACGATTACATTTACCTACACTAGTAATATTTATTTTCATTTCTGAAAAAATCTGTCATAACCATGGAGAATCTAAGAAGGCAGGCAGCAATGGCGCTTACTGTGATCAGGGGGTAAATATAAAAGTCGGGTGAAAATGTTCATTGAAACCAGACTATAAACCCATGCCTTTACCTTTTACTTTTTAAATAAAATGACGTCACTTAATTAAATACCTGTGTTTTTTATTTATAATTATAATAAGTTAAGGTCCTGTCACACTACAGCGCGTTTCCACTGCGTTGCCACGGCGTTGTTTAATTTTACAGAACGCCGTGAGATCGCAAGAAAAATCTGACTTTTATCGCGAAGATGGAGACTGCACGGCGTCATCACTGCGACGATGGCGTTGCTTCGGAGTTTACATGGCGTTCTATCGCGTTCCTACGGAGTTCCTTTTTGGCGATTGCCTGCGCTCTTTCGGCGTTTCCACTGCGTGCACTGCGCTTTCACGTCGCTCACGCTGCGCCAACGGCGTGTTGATGACGTTCTAACGTATAAACGAAGTGTATCACGAATCTTCATAATTTGCTTGTTAGTTCTTGAGCAGTTTAGACTATTCCTGCAAAAAGACTCTCCTCTTTCGTCGTATTACAATCATGTGCATATACAATCATAATCATCTTGGTATGTTTGGTTGACATTCATGTAGGTCAGCAATAGCCCGACTTGCTGCTTTACTTCAGTCATGGTGATATGTATGTTTATTTGCCAATCTTGTACATTATGTTTGTCATACAAACGTCAATGAACGTAGTAGAAGCGCTTTGGGAGCGCGTATGATCGCTGTGATAACGCGGTAGAAGCGCATTGTGAGCGCAATGATCGCTGTGACAACGCGGAAGAAGCGCACTGGGAGCGCAATGATCGCTGTGACAACGCTGTAGAAGCGCATTGGGAGCGCATTGATCGCCGTGACAGCTCCGTGCACTCGTTGAAAGAGCGCAGTGAAACAATTAACACTCCGTATAAGCGCCGTAGACGCGCCATAAAGCGCTGTAAAGACGCAGTAACATCTCCGACAACGCCGTGCGATCTCCGTGCAAGCGACACCCATTACCACAGCGTTCGCACTGCGACCTCTTTGCGCGCCCGCGGAGCTCCTGCGGCGTTGTAGGAGACCTTACTGCGCTGCTACGGCGACCATACGGCGATCCCACTGCGCTTTTGTCAGAACGCCGAGCGACGGCGTTTGTTTTGTGCATGCTCAAAGTGAGCGCCGCGGCTAGGCGTTCTATGCGATCCCACTGCGTTTACTGGCGATGCAACCGCGTTGCTGCGGCGATGCTTGCGATCGTACTGCGCGCACCTCGGCGTTCTTGAACGCCGTGGGAACGCCGTGAGAACGCGAGCCTGGTGTGACAGGGGTTTAAAAGATGAGCCTAGACAAGCTGTGAACGCGCCGGGAGATCGTAGTACCAACGCCTTGAGCGCAGTAGGAACGCCGTGAAGACGTAGTGCATCGCCTACAACGTAGTAGGAACGCCGCGAGATCGCCGTCTAATCGTGACCAAACGCTGTGATGTCGCCACAAGCTCGCCGTGCAAGCGCCGCGGCATCGCCATGAACGCCGTGAAAACGTCGTGAAAACGCCAACAGGTGGCATTTTCATAAAAAAAATGTAAAATCGACGGCGATCTGATGGCGTTTTGAGAAAAAGTCAGAACGCCACAGAAACGCCGTAGAAACGCCATAAGTGTTACACTAGCTTAAAGGAAACAAGCAAAAAGATTTAAAGGCAGAACAAAATAAGAATGGTATGTCAAGGAGTCAGAAATGTCTTCAAGCAAAATTATAATTTAAAATGGCTAAATAAATGAATTGTTATTAATAGCATTATTAAACCAATCTTGCAAAATATCATCCGAGACCCATAACAATTTTCTTCATTTACTACATTGTGGGGCTTGTACGGAAGTTAAATATGTAAAGTAAGATGATCCCTTTATGATTGTATTCTTTCATTTCTATATTTTAGCAAAATACGAAAATCAAAATTCAAAACATATAAGATCACAAACAAGCCTTTGACAACAAAATTTCCATTTACCTAAAAGTCACGCCACAAATCACAATAGTTGGAAACAAAATATGATCATAACTAAATTGAGATTCAACTATAAACTAATAGATAACATGAACACTAATGATCAAATATAACGGGTTCTCTCATACCCTTTATTGACAAGACTAATTCATTTTCCTTAAATACCTGATTAGTTTTGATTAATTGGTAACAACAACACATATGGGTTACGAATGTGACTTTCAAGTAATAAACGTAACGTAACCACTAGTCTTTTATTTAAGTTCTAATAACGTTGAATATTCTCTTCCAGTACAGAGGATCCGACGATCAGTTGAAAACGAAGTGGCATTTTTTGCCTACTTAGGATACCAAGCCAACAACCTCGGTGCCTTTCAAAACATTATTTTTGATCGCGTTGTGACCAACATCGGGAATGCGTACAACTGGAATCACGGGATATTTATTGCGCCGGTCAATGGAACCTACGTGTTTAGCTTGACTCTGATGGCTGTGGGGACGATGACTTGGGGGCACCTTGTTGTCAATCGTCAGGTAGTTGCTAAAGTAGAGCTTGGAGAAAAAAACGCTTCTTCCCCAAAAAATGAAATATGCATATCAGGAATGGCCACATCCAGCATACACAGCCTCCCCACACAGCCAAAAAGTAGAGACCCAAACAATTGTGGTAGCGCTAAAAGCAGGCGACGATGTTTCCGTGCAGAACACTTACACAGATCGGAAGTTGATAGGTGACAATTATTCAACATTTTGTGGATTTCTTTTATATTAAAGCGCAGCAAGCAATGCAATAGCGGATTACCTTGTGCCACGACATATAAATACACGAATGTTACATCATGCTATTTCATGACTTAAAAATACCATTTTACCTGCAACAACAGGGTATAGAATAAATCAGCACTTCGTTCGTATACAATGTATAAGACTGCTTCTTACAATAAGGTGAAATATGCATATCATAAATCGCCACTTTCAGAAAAAACAGCTTCCCCACACAGTCAAGAGGAAGAGAGAGGGAAAAGATTTAAAAATTTAAAAAAGACACCACTAACAATAAACCAAAAATGAGAACCCGAGGGGTAACCGCCTTGGAACGGTCAGTGGCAAATCAAATTGCCACTGGGGATTTAAACCAGGTTCTAGGGTGCACCAACCTCACACTTGCCCCAACAGGTTCATATATCACAAAACAAATACAAGTTGTCTTGCTGAAACAACTCCAACCCACTTATCGGCTCAACAATGCTGCATGCAAAAGCACACAAACACATAAGACATAAAAATCTAATAGCATTGCAAAGCAGAAAAGCGGGTACTCAATGATCTTAGCGAGACCAGAGCTCCTGGAGTAAAATCAGCAAAAACACGATGACAGGGATAAAAGAAACAAATCGAGCTTCTAGGTTCTTTTAAGAACCGATTTCCCCATAAACCTTTATAAACTCTTAAACCCCGGCCACCGCCGTGCAACCAAAGAGGTAAGCATAATGATCAACTGTAGAAGGGTTAATCACCAGGCATGCAGAATACTGTAAAATATCATGTTGGTAACCTTTCTTTTTAAGTTTACAGATGGTTTTTATGAATAACCGGGAGAAATTAACATTGCCTTTTATCTTCTTAAGTTTATCAATTAAATCTCCATCAAAAATTGGCTGTGAAATACCGTGTTGCAATAATGATTTTAAACTGCATCTGTATTTATGAATTAGACCTGGGTATCGACGAAAAAACTTGCAAAATATTTTTCTTAATGTGTGATACCGATAACCTTGTTTTAAAACATGTAACATTTAAAACATGAACCATGTTTTATAAATTTAAAGTAGTGGGAAATAATAAAGTACAAACTTCGTTGTTCATGTTC
Source organism: Corbicula japonica (assembly GCA_038501625.1). NCBI lineage: Eukaryota > Metazoa > Mollusca > Bivalvia > Venerida > Cyrenidae > Corbicula > Corbicula japonica. Next base: position 129,795 of record JAZAYU010000705.1, on the reverse strand, counting down.
TATCTCGAGTAAAACTTCTTTTGTATTTAAATTTGTTTACTTCTGCAGTATACATTTAAATATATATATTTAAAGGTTCAATTAATATTTCGCAACTAGAAGGTGGTCAAAATTTTAAGCTTAGTTTTGCGGTTCCGTATTTGTATACGAATAGGCTATAATTATGCAATTTCAATAAATGCCCCTGCCAATATGATTGCATTTTTAACTTTGAGTAGGTGGAAGATGCGTAGTTTAATCAATATGTTTAGGCAAAATAAGCATTTTAGGAATTGCCACCTTCAGAAGACAGCTCGTCACATAGCAAAGAAAAATAGAAAGAGAGAGAAAGAGAGCATGGTTAATAAAATTTGGAAAAAGACACCATAAATAATTTACAAAATTGAAAACCCGAGGGTTACCACCTTTGAACAGTCAGTGAAAAAACAATTTTTCACTGGGTTTTAATCCAGTTTTAATTGTGCAAAAATCTCACTTCTAGCCCCACAGGTTCTCATTCATGTATAAGCAAACAAGAACAATTTAACTTGTGAAATTTCTCCAACACACCCATCGGTTCAACAATGTTGCATGCAATCGCACACAAACATTTCAAACAAAAGAAGCTAATAACATTGCAATGCCAAATGCAAGAACACGATGACATGGATAAAAGAAACACATCGTGCTTTTAGTTTTTTATAAATGATAGCACTATTGTACATATAACAAATGCATTCGAAAAAGTATTTGGCTCAATCTCAAGTAATCGATGGTAAAATTCCTATATAGAAAAGGTGCAAGAGGATGATTCAGAAGTTCACAGCTTAAAAGTTGGGAATGCTAAAAGAGATGATCTTACTTCATACGGATTGTTTAAAGTTGAAAAGTTGACACAGCCAAGTCAATTTGCGGGCTGAAACAGCGATTACTATGTACGGTCGGACTTCACAAGTACAGAACTCCAAAGCCTATTAGCAGTGATTAGTTTCTAATCTAGTAATCGAATCGCAGGTTTGCGCAACCCAATATTTACTCAATTTTGAATCAGCCAAACGTTTTCAACAATGTGGCGGTTAACATGGAACCTTCAATTCATTTCTTTCCGAACATAACCATTTCATATTCAGCTGTGTATGGTCCACTGATAAAACATGGGGTTACCCTTAACGAAAAATAAACAAGGTGCGGATTTAACAAAAAAGAAATTGGAAGATGATGAAAATTGAGAATAATATTAATCCTGCATATCATAGAGAAAGCTTTATGCAAATATAAAAAATCCGGAAGTACATGTATATCCAAAGCTGTATTTGTTGGGATTACGAAACCATCAATCTTAAAAGTGGCATGTGCCCAGCCCGGGACTAGGCGGCGTAGGCAGTTATATGCATTTCCATTACTGGCCATGAACAGGCTCAATCAAAGCGAGACTGCACTATGTTCATATTTATCGTGTTCGTATCAAAGTTCCTCTTTTCATCTATGTTAACATCTTAAGTTATTTTCAAAATACTTATAACATTAGTGTAAAATTCATATCGCTAACTATATATTGTCCTTATATTTCTTTAAGTACCGGTTAAGTGACTCAATAAACATTAAACATACATGTCATTACACTTGCGGTATATCAAGAGCTTTCAAAGTTGTTTCATTTTCAAATCAAGCAAACGTTATAAGCAAACATGCTTCTGTGCATACGCGAACAATCACTGTGAAAAATATATGATATTTATTTTGTATTAATCATTCACTGTGTAATTAAATCATGCAGTACGTAGGTAGGATATTTTACTCAATACAAATTATTATTTAGTGTTGCCATTAAATAAATATGTGTCATATAACTATGATAACGTTATTCGCGTTAAATGCCCATTCTTTTTAGACATGTGACTGTTGAGCAGTTGATAGTTTGCTCCATTTTATGTAACTATGCGCCGAGAACATGTACTTGATAGTTAGAGCAAGATGTATATTGTACATATTGTACTGAACCATTTTTTTTCTGGCCCCTTATCAGGATAACCCCATTTATTTTGCCTGACCAACCAGTCCGTAAACTTGCATATTGCCCTCAATGCCATGTTTTATTTGTTATATTATACCGAATCTAAATTCTTTCATATCTTTTGTTGCTGTCATTTTTACTATAATTTGCTTTTAAATAATAATTTGATTTGTTCAGTGTGTAAAAAATCCCATACAGATTTTTTATTATTTAGATCTACAAGCCATGAGGCATATAAAGCACGCCTTTTACTATTCCATTTTTGTTAATCAAATAAAATATTACTAGGCAACAGACAGAATCGCTGAGCCATTTTGACAGTTCGTCTGTTTGTGTTGTCGTAAACTTTTCACGTTGTAAAAAACGCATTGAAACAGTCAACAATAAAAAAAACAGGATGACGTCAAAAACGGTCAATATAAGAATTATGGACCGGATAGCCGGTCAATATGCGATTTATGGACTGGATGACGTCATATTAAATACAGAAGGGCTTATGCAAATGAGGTATAATATTTTAGTATATTTGTTTCATTGCGCTGTCCAGTTAATTAAGCTATATAAGGAGTTGGATTGACATGGCATATGAACATAGAACAGATCTAAAAAGGGTACTAAACTCCACAATTCCACTAATAAATAGATTCACTTTTACCCATTTAATTAAGAATTAATCGAGCTTATTATTTCTTATAGCTATTTCTTTGTTTATTTTTAATTGATATATTTCACATAGGACCGTGCAGCATTTATAGACGGAGTAGAGCACACAGTTTTACAATGGTAGACATAAAGCCGAATCTACAATAACAATACATTTTCTGAAAGAACCTTGTTGTCATAAAAACCAAAAAGTAACACAGCTTCATCATATACTGGAAAAGATTATAAGAGACTAAGTAAATTTGATATATACATCTATTTGTATGACATCAGCAAAATAGGTGTTCAGAATGAATTGATTCACATTCTTTCCTACAAAAACTACAAAAAGGATTCTCTTTACTGGACCATTATCACGAAGTAAATCTTGACATAAGGCACCCACAATAGTGTTATGCCAACAGCTTTTGCAATATCACGAAGCGTGTACCTGCCATTTAATTTCAAATATTTTCCTGAATTTTGAGATATTTGTTTTCCCTGTTACAGTCACAACTCGGCCAGATTTTGCTGCATCTTTAATTGTAAACGATATATTAGTGGTAAAGCCCTAAGGGCGCTTTGCGGGCTATTGATAAGGCGTATGCAGCGTTTAATTAATGAGAAAGATAATTTCACATGTTATTCTTATTTTAATTAATCATTCATGGTATAATTGTAAAAAAAACTTGCAGTACGGCGGACGTAAAATATTTTCCTCAAATGAATTATTCAATGTTGTCATTTGTCTAAATATACGTCTATGATAACGTCGTTTGCATTACTGTCGTATCTTTTATAGACATGTGACGGTTGAGCAGTTGAAAGCTTGCCAAATTTTATGTAACTATGCGACGAGGCCTTGGAAATGCTGGTTAGAGTTCTGCTCCTAGTCAGATGTAGTTTCTAGTGTTGAAAATATATACAAATGTATGCATTTATAATTTAGTTTATGTTTGCACCGTATTTGTAAAACCGCGTTTAAAATTGGGTCAGTTCTGTTATTGATCAGTAATTTTCTTATAAGTATATAAACCTCTTATTTCCTAGATGAAATGTAGATTTCAATTAAGATGATATTAATCATGTTTCATGTGTAATACTAGATATTAGGAATTTAACATTAAGGGTCTATGGGAATTTTGGTTCAACCTGTAGTAGAGAAAAAATTAACATTGGATATCGGTTGGTGGTGTATGACCTAGAGAGGGTTTTTTGTTTACATTCCAAAAGTTATAAGATTTTGTTAAAACAAGGACGTCTTCATCACACACATAGAAACAGGATGATTATTAATATATTGAGGAACCTTTTTATCGCTATAGTTTTTACCAGTCGTGTCTTACATCAACAAGGAAATGAATATTTTAAAGTGGATGTATATCCGGATAATTTTATTTCGGACAGTGTATCCGTGTTGCCTTTTACCTACGGACATCTCACATATTTTAATACTTTTATGAATGTGAATTTTACAGTCTGTGAAAAGAAGAAATTCTCATGGCCTTTCACTCGGCGAAATAACTTACTAGTGCCATTTTGTCTTATGTTATGTAGTGATATTCATCCATGCCCTGGACCTTCCACTGAGGAGCCTACATTTAACATGTCCAGTGACAATGTCTTCAAAGTCTTCCAGAAACGTGGTTTGCATTTTTTACACATCAATACGAGGAGTTTGTTGCCTATATTGCATGAGTTAGAAATTATAGCTGATAGATCTAAAGCTGCATGTATATGTGTAACAGAAACATGGCTTGATAACACATTTCCTGATTCCGAGGTGTCCATCAAGAATTACTGTATTCTGCGCAAAGACCGTAACAGACAAGGCGGAGGAGTGTGCATTTATATTAGGAAAGACTTGTCTTTTAACCATAGAACTGACCTGGACCATGATGGCATAGAAGCTTTGTGGATTGAACTTTTTTTACCCAAGACCAAACCAATTTTAATTGGAGTGACCTACAGACCTCCTACACAGCAGGACTTTTATTGATATTAGATTTTGTGTTTTCTTCTAGCAATGACTTTTTCCAAATGAATATGAAACTATTTTACTAGGTGACATGAACACTGATGTTTTATGTTCCAAATCTTACCCTCTTTTACAGTGTCTTAATTCATTTATAAACATGTTTAATCTTACACAAGTGATAAAAGAGCCAACTAGAATATGTTCAACCAGCTCTACAGCTATAGACCTTATCCTTGTTTCAGATAGTGATAAAATATCTCAGTCTGGTGTTATTCACACAACTTTTAGTGATCATAGTATGGTTTATTGTACTAGAAAACTAACAAAATGTTTTTTTGGTTCTCACAATACTGTTACTTTAAGGTCTGCTAAGAATTACAACAAAGAAAATTTTCAAGCCAGGCTCCTGTGTATTGATTGGACTCCAGTTACTCTAAGTGATAATGTAAACAATGCATGGGTTTGTTTTAAGCAATTATTTTTATCAGTTTTAGACAGTATTGCACCTGTAAAGCAAATACGAATCAAGCAAAGGTCCCAACCTTGGATGGATTCTGACATTCTCCAGGCTATAGCAGAAAGAGATAAAGCATTTCATAAATATAAACATGATAAATGTCAGGACAATTTTGAAACTTTTAAGTCTTTAAGAAATCATGTACAGCAGTTAGTGCATAAAGCCAAGAAAGAATTTTTTACCAATAGCATTGAGCAAAATAAAACTGACTCTAAAGCTTTATGGAAAACTCTCAAAAGCCTTGGTTTACCTTCTAAAAAAGCATCTACAGACTCAAGTTCAAACATTTGTTTAAAGATAAATGACAATATTTGTTTTGAAAAGAAACTGATTGCTGAGACTTTTAACAGTTTTTATACTACTGTAGCCTGTAAATTAGTAGAAAAGCTTCCTAAATGTATACAAAAGTTTGGTTGTAATTTTGTGAGCAGTTTTTACTCAAGTAAAGGTGTTATTCCTAACAGTTTTTCATTTAATTTGGTAAGTGAAACCAAAGTATTAAAATATTTACAGTCTCTAGGTTTAAACAAAGCGACTGGACTAGATGGCATTTCCTCTCGTTTCCTAAAGGATGGGTCACCTATTATTGTTGGTCCTATAACACACATTATCAATCTTTCACTTATTCAAGGTATTGTTCCAGATGAACTCAAGTCTGCTAGAGTTGTCCCCCTTTTTAAAAAGAATGATAAATTATCAGTTGGTAACTACAGACCAGTCTCAATTTTAAACATAGTGTCTAAAGTTCTTGAAAAGGTGGTCTATGATCAGGTTGAATCTTATTTCAAGGATAAAGATCTGTTGTATAAATTTCAATCTGGCTTTAGAGGTGGATTTTCCACTGACACCTGTCTTATTTACCTGACAGATTTTATTAGAAAAGAAACTGACCAAGGTAACTATGTAGGTATGCTGCTACTGGATTTACAGAAGGCCTTTGATACAGTGGATCACTCAATCCTTATCATGAAGCTGTCAGCCTCTGGCCTGGGTAAGAATATTGTTAGGTGGTTCAGCTCATATCTTTCAGATAGACAGCAACTCGTTGATATATCTGGTACTTTTTCATCTACAGCCACTGTAACCTGTGGTGTGCCACAAGGCTCTATTCTTGGGCCACTGCTTTTTCTGATTTACGTTAATGATATGTCAGCAGTGATAAAAAACAAATCGCTACTTTACGCTGATGATTCAGCTATTTTGGTGTCTCACATATGTTTGTCCAGAGTGGAACAAGCTCTGACTGAAGATTTGCACTTAGTTAGTCAGTGGCTTATTGACAATAAGTTATCATTACATCTCGGTAAAACCGAGTCCATTGTTTTCGGGTCAAAGCACAAACTTAAGTCTAAGTCCGTTCTTGACATTAATTGTAACGGCACCTCCATTCAACCTACAAAGTCAGTTAAATATCTTGGGGTTACTCTAGATCAGCATTTATCATTTGCCGTTATGGCCGATGCTGTTCTTAAGAAAGCAAATTCACGTCTTAAATTCCTTTACCGCAAAAAAGAGTTTCTTACAGAATTTACGAAAAAGCTGCTTATTATGTCTTTGGTACAATGTCACTTTGATTATGCCTGCTCAGTATGGTATAATGGTTTATCCCAAAATTTTAAAAACAAGCTACAAACCACTCAGAATAAAATGATAAGATTTGTACTTAATCTGGATGCCCGAGCCAGCATTCGTAAAGAACATTTTAACCATCTTTCTTGGTTACCTGTTGAGAAAAGGGTTCATCATTTGATGTTATGTCATGTTTTTAAGGTTAGGAACAATTTGGCTCCTAGTTACATGGGTGAATTTTTTGTATCTCAAGACTCTGTTCATAGCCACAATACCAGGTTCAGCAATAAAGGTGGATATGGTCTCCCTAAGGTAAAAGGCTCCGGCTCAAAATCATTTTGTTTTTTAGCGTCCAAACTTTGGAACAGTTTACCCTCATTTTTAACAACAATAAAGCATCTTAACAATTTTAAAGTCTCCATTAAAGATTTCTTAATGAAAAACTTATAATAAATATTTTAACTTTTTAGCACGCATATTTATGAACTTATTTTTTGTTTTACTTATCTATTTCGGCGTAGGCGAATTCTGCTGTGACAGAAGTTTTTAAATTTGCAAAGTAGATTATCGTTTTACTTTATATTGTTAACAATACCCACTGTGATAGTTTGATAATAACAATGTGATACTTATTTATTATTATTTAACTTCTTACTAGTTTGCCTCTCTGGGTCATGCAACCAATACAAAGGACCGCAATGGAAATAAGTGCTTGCACTTTATTGCGTTATCTTTGGTATTTGAAGCATTCCATGGTTATCTCTGCTTCTAAACATTTTATATGATTGTTATTTGTTGGTAATACATGTATTTATTTTTATTGTTCACATGTGTAAAAAATTATGTAAACCATTGTATGTTTGCTATGCCGAAATAAATCTAAATCTATTGTAACAATGATTTAATACATGAATTAATCAAATGTTTTCACATTATTCCATATTTTCTCGTTTGCTTAATTGCCTATACCAGTCCAGAGGAGAACAAGAGCTATCCGATAACCTACAAAGGCATCCTGTGTGTAAACAAACCGATTTATGTCATGACCTAGTCAAGGCTAAAGGCTATCTGATAACCTACAAAGGCATCCTGTGTGTAAAAAAGCTGGTTTATGTCATGACCTAGGCAAGGCTAAAGGCTATCTGATAACCGACAAAGACATCCTGTCTGTTGAAAAAGGTTGTTTATATCATGACCTAGGTAAAGTTACATGATAACCGACAAAGAAACCCTCTCTGTTAAATAGCTGGTTTAAGGTCTAAGACCCATCATTGACATAAAACACTAGAACCCATGAAATGTTATAATATATTTAATCTATACTAAATTTCTGACTTTTTTGCAAAATTAAAAAGATTTTTACCGTAAAATAAGTAATTTATGGCTAATTGTACATTTTCGAGAGTCGTTGTCCAAAATTGACCAACAAATGTTGACCAATAACTAGTAAAAGGTGTCTTATTTTTCACAAATAATTTTGAAACATAGCAAATGAGGTATCAAATTGTCAATTATATATTATATTATCAAGAAAAGATGTCAAATGCATGATACTATTTACAATAAAGTTTATAAAGGTAAAAATACTATGTCATTTTTACACGAGAATTGCCATTTTTTCGAATTTCTGAAAATGTACTCCACATTTTCAAAGAATTTTTCAAAAGTTAATGTTGAAGTCCATCCAAATGAAATGCACAGAAATTATCTACCATATCACCTGAAATATCAAGCAAAAGAATGGCAATTTTTACCGTGTAGTTTTAACAATATACCGCTTCAAGACTGATGACCCTCAAACATTACATCGGCCATGTTCTTCATTAGATAAATAAACATACAGTCAAATAGTCAGGAAACAATAAAAGATGCTTTAGAAAATGAATATACTTTATTATGAGTTCTAAACATGCTACAGTAGCAAGGTGTACTGTCAATTTTAAGTTACAATAACATTTTCTGTTTCCTAATGAAGTTGGAAGAGCACTTCAGTCTTCAAATAAAATTGTGTAACCAACTGTGACTGTCCTGTATAATATCTCATTTTGGAACTTCACTTAAACACATGAAATGTATCTAAAATCATGTTTGTGTCAAGCCGTATCCACTGCACACAACCTTTCTGTTCTCGACTGACAAGCAAACCTTGACATCAGGTGTACTCGACTGGCTGGCGTCTTGGATGTAGATGGCAGTGGACGTGTCTTCTTTCCCTTTCTTTTTGGGCTGTCAACATGAAATTCAAATTGTACATGCAACAAGATAAACGGTAACTGTAACACCCAACTAACTTTCTATTGCACAATACTTTCTAATAAAAAACAATACAGAGCCCTTGATTACTGATAAATGCTACGGTTTACTTCTGATCAAAGTTAATACATCAGTAAAAGAAATTTATGATTTTTACGAATAATTTACATTTAAAAACACTGGTTTACAAAATTATGCATTATCTACAATAATGAAGAAAAATCCATGGGGAGAGTATATCAAATTTTTTTTACAGTTTATCTACCTTTTCATTGTTGTGTGTCCGACACCATCCTCTTCTATATCTGTCCACTCATTATCATCTACCGTCTTGTCAGATTCAAACATCAGTCTAGTAAGAAACAAACAATACCGTTAAAAATTCAATGTATATGAGAACTATAAGTAACAATTAATATTATAGAATTTGGAAAAATCAGCATACTCATCCTTAAAACATTCGTGGCTAATTATAAGTTTGTGTCATGTACTGGTAAACATGAGTGTTTTTGCATTACTACTGACATTTTTATATTGTTAAACAACCTGTTGTTTTTCCATAATGACATGTCTTGGCTTTTTCCTAAATCATCATAATGATCACAACTTCAATTGGTACTACTTTGTGTTATTGTCAATCTTTTTACTGTCAGTCTTGCATGAAGAAATAAACATACTTGAGTCTAGGGGATGCATCTGGAAGTGGACATACACCGAGATCCTCTATAAGGCCTTCCATCTGAGCCGCTGATTCCCTTGACTCCGCTTCCGCTACATCTCTGCAAAAACAGTGAGCATATAACAAGTTTCAACATGTTACTACTTTACTGGTTTAAAAAGGAATTGGCATTGAAACATATACCACAGCCACAAATATGTTTACATAACTTTCATTTATAATGGTATGCAATTTACAAATACAAATATATGGGAAAATTAAACTTTCTAAATGTTGTCATATGAAATATCTATTTTAAGCTGTAATTATTTCACATTATTTTAACAATATTATAACCTAATATCTGAGGTTAAGAAAAACAAAAAGGCGATTTGTTGGAGAGGGTTACATTTCTTGAAAACGATATATTCCATATTTGACAGGCATAAACATTATTTCTAAAGCAAGCAATAAGAACAGTTACTTACTTCATTTCTTTCTGGAAAACATCCAGTGCTGACTGGCGTGCTGACTTGTCAGCTACTTGCTACACAACGTTTCCAGCCCGTCACTCCATGGTTTTCAAGTTTTTGTTGCTGATTGGCTTCAAGTTCAGTGATGCAAGAAAGTTGTTCACATGAACAGGCCCACCCAAGCTGTCAATCATTGCTGTAAAAACCACAACAGAAGCTCATTATGAAAACAACAAAGTCTGCATACTCACTCAGTCAATGATCAGATAATAATATGTGAGTGATTGATGAAGAATAATAATGAATATAGATAATCACTAAAAAATTATTCATTGCTTCAAAGGATATTATATCAATTATTTTGCACACAGTTACAATGTCATTAATTAATGTAAAATGCAGCAACGGGACATCATAGAAGTAAAGCACCAGTATTTTGTTTTGCTTACTGGTATTACCTCCGTATAAACCGGAAAAAATGGAAATCTCAGTTTGTCCATGTACTGATATATATTAAAAGGAGAGGGGTGATGAAAATTAGACCGAAAGTATACATTTTTATGGTTTTGTATCAGCTAAATTACTCGTGTTAAATATTATATATGTATAGCAGTGATCGTCAGATAAGATAAGTTTCTAAAAATATCACCGACTGATAAGCCGTTGAGAAAGGTAGTACAAACAATTGATGCTCTACTACCATTAACAGTGTATACACAATGACGGAAAACAAAGAAAGTGTTAAAGAAAAAACCAGACTCAGAAAAAAAACAATTCGGCATTGTTGTTATGGACAAAATGATTGTGTCAGTAGATATGCTAATTGACCGCATAGGCAAGGAATAAATTGGATTTATGAAAATGACAATATCTAATCATTTCTGAGAGAGCTATACATTTTAGGTATACATCGTAATATGATGTTAATTATTTAAAGACTTAGTACCCGGGGCTTAAGCAGCGTGGACAGTAATATGTATTCCCAATAAATCTACCCGAGACTGCAATATTTTGATTTATGTAGTGTTTCGCGGCATTCAAAGTTTTCTATTTTATCAATTTATTTACATATCCCACAGCTTGCTGTTTTTTGTACAATAGCTACTATTCTGGTAACAAATTTGCTTGTCTTTTTTTAAATATTTCTTCATGCTTGGACAAAATGTTTGTTAAAGCTGGTCTATTTTCTTTCCTACTGCATAGAGAGAGATGCTGTATTATCAGTTCACAGAGGGATGTAGACTTCCTAAGGATTAAAAGTTGGTTTTTTAAGAAAATAAAATAATTCATCGCCTTAATTTCATGCTTATTGTACACAAAATGTTCAATTTTTTTGAACCCATGATATTGTTCTTGACGTAATCACCATTGTAGACTCACATAATTTCCATATACCTTTTTGGACACCATGCTTAAAATCCATATGAACTGTGGTTCGTAATGCCTGCCTCGGAGTTCTATTAACTGCAATTAACCGAAAGTTAACGCTTTACTTAGTGGAGTTTTCATCCCTTGTGCAACTAGTTTAGATCCACATCAACTAGAACACGAGAGAAGGGTCTAAAATAGTGTTTTTGATAGATAATCATGGGTATCACGGAGTTAATGGCTAGAAAGCTTTGATTATGAAAGGGACCAAATGTAGAATTACTTCTTTGGTATACCAGAATCCGATCTATTTCAACATTTTATTAATTTAATCAGAAAGATCTATTACAGCATTTACCGTTTATACATCTATTTCATAAATACAGTGAATGTTCTTCCACTGTAAGTTTTCTGACCATTTCCAGCTTACACTTGTTACTATCTGCCTTTATTGTTAAGAGTTGCTTAAACTACCTTTGGCTTTTTGTATACCACGTGGTGCGCAAAACACGTGATGATGACGTTAGCGCCGATCACTGCTATACATCATTTATTTTATTTTAATGCGTACCAGTTCCAAGCTTGGTGTTGGCAACAAAGCTGAGAATTCCCTTTGACAGTGTTTGACTTCCCCTGGCGATGGGTTTTCCCATAGGGAACAATTTATTTGCTCACAATCAATATTTGAACACCGAACATACAAATAACCTCCGAGTCCTCTCTGGAGATCACCAACAACACTGTAAAGTGTCAATCGAACAGGTCCGAGACGGCAGAATTTACAAGTCTTCAGTCCAGTCTGTATCACCTCAAATTCAACGATTCGCCGACCAACGTTCCAACTCGATCTGGACAGATTGTTTGCTAACCTTGGCTGGCATTGACACTCGGGTCCATTACACAAATGCCCACTATTATAATTATGATCAATGAGTATGTTTGATCTTACTGCATTTCCCTTTGAACTCGACTTTTTCGTGAAACGTCCCCATTTATCGCGAGCATTCGTTTTGACAACAATTACGGTCAATGTCGTAGATTATAGACTCCACGCAAAATGGAGAATTACATTTCCTGTCATTTCAGCATTTTATTGGGAAATAAAAACATCAATATTGTAGAATAGTCACATAAATATGTTTATCGAACTTAAATAATCTGTTTTGTGTGCAAAAACGGTTATTTTCAAATTTTTTTTGAGATTATTTAATTTGCCGAGTAATCCCGATGCGCCTCCGTAACCTACGAAATGTACGGAACTTAGGCGAAGTTTGACGATCTAATGATGGTCCTAAGACCTTAAGTCATGACCTATGTAAAGTTACATGATAACAGACGAAGACACCATCTATGTTAAATAGCTGGTTTAAGTCATGACCTAGGTTAACCCGCCTGAGTTGCTTCCTAAAACCCTAATTTTGAAAGGTTCGTGACTGTCGCTTTTTCATTTTTAAAATTACGATGATGTTGCATAAAAAAAGAAGGGCGTACTGTTATGTAGTACTTTTAGAACTGAAGCAATACGTCTGACATGCATTTCATTATAACTTGAGTACCTTAATTTGCAGACCCTTTTGAAAATAAAGCATAAAATATTTTGTCGCTTAATTCATTGAAAGGTTTGTTACCCACACAAAAGCACAAGGAAAAAAATTCTGATGAAAGACATCACCTAATATCTATTAAATATAATGCAAAATTAGACATCAAACTGAGATAAATATCTTACAGCAACAAGGTATGCATTTACCTCGTCTTATGGCGAATAAGTGTTCAGTAAATAGCATAAAAGAGATAAGAGTGAAAGGTTTGTTACCATTATAAATGCGAATCTTAATGATTTTCCTATACATAATCGAATTTAATTACATAATCGTGTGGTATTCTTTACTCTGAACTCAGGAATAATAAATAAGATGATATTTTGTACGTTTAAACGGTCCTTATTCCTTACAAAAAAGGTTCGTAATGAAAGGTTCGTTACAGGCAATACCAGGTCTACTAGTTAAGCACATGCTAACAATTATCAAGTCATTAAGAAACTGTTATTTATGTCATTTTTATCAGCTTACATCATGATTGTCCACAAAGACTGTCATTCTTGGAAAATGTAGCTGCCTAAAAGCCATTGAGAGGACCGTTTACAAGAAGGAGTTTTAAAGTTACCAGCGAACATTTTCGTAACTAATTATTTTCTGAAAAATGTGTTTTGTTTTTGTTTATATATATTGTGTTTTCTTAGTAATAGTTTGGTGTTTGATGTACATTCATGAAACATGAATGTGGTCGACATATAAGAAATGCATCAAGCCAAAAAGTTTATGAAAGGTTCGCAATCAAGTGTAACGAACCTTTCAAATCTTTTTGGTTAAGTTTTTTAGAGATTAAAAAAATAAAAATAACAATTGTATTGATTTTACGGTTGTCATTAATACTTTTACCACATTGAAGGTTCCATGTTCACCGCCATATGCACACCATCGTTTGGGATGGTCAAAATTGTACTGTTTTATTGGTGTGAATAATGAGTTGCGCTCAATCCGGGGCAAGGCGGCGGGGGCAGTAACATGCATTTCCATTTCTGTCCATGAATTGGCTTAATCAAACCGAGCCTGTAATTATTTCATATATTATGTCATGTTCAATGGCTTTCAAAGTTCCCTTTTCATCTATTTCAATATCACAGTAGCGTTTTTTAGCCTTGTGGCGGCTGTAAAAAGTCTCCCTGTGAATCCAATCAGTGCTGTTATCAATTACGTCCTTTGAAGGTCGACGAGCATGTTACTTATGTACTTTGTTAATAGCACTTCTAAAATTACCTTTGTTCCCGGCCAATATTAATTCGAATATTGTTCAATCACGCCAAGGCTATACTTCCTGCTTTTTTTAAAATTTTGACTCTGGCGTTATCTGTGATATGCAGGATCTATATTCCAAGATCCCTTGTCAAAATTCTATTTTGTTTAGTTCCGCCCATTGTTTTCTCGTTTAGGGCAAACCCATTTTTTATTCTGGGGACCATACGCCGCTGAATATGGAATGGTTTTAATCTGAAAATACCGCATTGCAGGTTCCATATTCACCGCCATATGCACACCATCGTTTCGGATGGTCAAAATTGTACTGTTTAATGGTGTAAATATTAAGTTGTTCTCAACACGGAGCTAGGCGGCGTGGGCAAAAATATGCATTCCATAACTGTCCATAAACAGGCTCAATGAAACCGAGCCTGCAATATTTTCATGTTTGTCGTGTTTGATGGCATTCAAAGTTCACTTTTCATCTAGTTTAGTAATATATTAGTTAAGCAAATGGTTAACGTATTGTTTTAAAAAGCAGCTTGATTACCAACGACAACTTTGTTACATAAAGGAACATATTTATTAAAATTCGGCTTAAGTACTAACTGATACAAAGTTACTAGGTATTTTATGCTTAACATGTGTCGTTTCATAAGTAAAATAACAACTAAGAAGATTTACTTAGATGCCTGAGTTGCCGTTTAAGAGCAATAGATAGTAACGAACCTTTTGCAAGATAAAAACCAACAAACAAGCGTACTTGTGTGCATATTATGACCAACTGTGATGATACAAACTGTATTTGTCATTTGCAATTTTGGAATGGAAAACATAGTTGATTTTGGTAATAGTTGATTATGTTGATTATGTTCAAGCATCACATTCATAATTCTTAATGTTAGATGAAACCAATTTCTTTATTTTTCTCATCAAACTAAAATTGTGTTTCTGTGTTCTCTGTTGTCAAAGTGTTCACTGTTTGTAGATGTCTATGATTTTTGTCTACAAATAACATAAAGCTGACAAATTGTTTACTTCATTTGTGTAATAAATTAAATAAAAGTTAAATAAAGCAGTTTATTAAAACAGAGAAAGGTTCGTTACCTAAAGGATTGCAATGCTGGGATCAAACTATATCATGTTTGTACATTCTACACTTTGCAAAACACGCAATTCAGCAATGGAACATATTCTTGTCAATTATTTAAAATATGAGTTGATGTAAAATGATGGCTATTGTTGTACATGTATTAGCTTAAGAAAACAGTATACATTTTATAAGCATATGTTGGCAAAATCGGCAAAATTCTTATTTCTGGAATTTAAGTCATGACTTTATAAAGTATGCATATGTATTTTATGTTTTTATTTTTTGCCAAAGATTTTTTATACAATAGACAACACATTAAAACATCAGTATAATATGTACAAACACATATATGTGCATTAATATTATAGTATGGGCTTGTAACGAACCTTTCTATGTGATTAACGGTAGTCCATTTCAACGATACGTATATTATGTACCAGTACTATGATGTTGAAATCCTTTACGCATTCTTAACAGATATGATTTATCTTTACGAAAAAAAATGTATATTCTAGACACTTTCCTAATTTACAAAAAAAAAATCAGAATTTGCACCGCTTTATTGAGAAAGGCCGTGTAGGCAGAGTTGCAAAGAAGGACCTTCATAATAAAACAATAATCATCAAAACAAACTTAAACTGGGAGGAACCTTCAGATTTTTTCACTGATTATCTGTCGTGAATACTTACATTTTTACACATAATTGACATACCTGCACAATTTCAGTCGCAGTTTTCTAAGCAGCTTTGACATGCTGCAGCCTGATGTTTTGCATATTGCCTTATCCTAAAGTCCAATATGGTGTAAAGCGATTTTTTTGCTCCTTGCTCATCTACTTCCTGTTTACCGACTATTTCTAGATTATTGTAACTAAACATGTGCGCTACACAATCCAAAGGGTATCTTTATCACTATACAATGTATAAGTGCATTACATAAACCAAAGGGCATCTGTAATGAAAAATGCAAATTACATTTTGCAATTTCACTTTCCACACCCCCTCCCCACTCACTCATTTACTATTCCCCCTCTCTTCTTCTTGACTGTGTGGGGAGGCTGTTTTTTTTCTGAATGTGGCAATTCCTGATATGCATATTTCACCTTTTTATATTTCTCACAGCTTGGGTATCACCAGTGAGCATTAGCTCACAGATTTACTTGTTCTTTCAATATATGTTATTTTTATTGAAGAGATAATATCATTGTCTTTCATAAGTTATACTCACAGTTATCAGTAAAAATAACGCGTTACCGATGTCATGCATGATTGTTACGTATATCAGGGCTATCCGAACGACCTTATTTGGGGTTGTCCCGGTTAGCTCAATTGGTTGCGTCGCAGGAATTGCAGAGCTTGGGGCTGTCGCCGTGACGGTGCAGGTTCGTTTCCAGCTAGAGGCTATATCACATATTCATATGCACACAATCTTCGGGGTTGGAGCAAATGTGGTATTGTTTATTTTGTGCAAGAATTGAGTTGCACTCAATACGAAGCTAGATGGCGTGTTTTCTTTACGGCTTAAAAACAGGCTCAGCCAAACCAAGCCATTAGCATTTTAACTTGACTTTTGAAAGAATTTGTTGAGGTTTTCTACTCTTTTTTGTCGGCGTCGCTGTCCCTCTTTTGGGTAATGTTTGCGTACCACACAATACCGTACAATATACTACAATAGCTTTAGCTTTCAAAAATATTACCCTCTTCTCACCAACCCGAGTGTGTATGCCGACAACTATAACTCTAACTTTTATTTTCATTCTTTCTCAAGAACTTAAGATTAAGCGCAACATTGTAAAAAGGGTCATTGAAAAAGAGGTGGTCATAAATCAGGGGTGGTAATAAAGAGCGGTTTCACTGTATATCTTATTTTTATTTTGTTTGATTTCCCCCTAACAAACTTTGATCAGGATTGTTGATACGAGGTCACAGGTGTATGTGGTGAACATTAACATTATTCTTTCTAAACTATAACCCCGCCCACCTCCAAAATAAATTTAAATGTTATTTTCTATCAGGGAACCAGGGATGGGTCAATAGAGTGCATTCTTCTCCAAATAAATAATAAAAAATCAATAAAACATTAAATTATATATATATATATATAGTAAATGAAGTGAAATATGCGATTCAGGAATTGCCACATTCAATAGACACAGCCAACAGGAAGGGATGACGGGAGAGCATGATAAAACGACTAATTTCGAAACAGAAAACACAAACAACAAAAATCAGAACCCGGGGGTAACCGGGATGGATCAAAATTGTAATGTTGATTGATGTAAATATATAGTTTTGCTCAATTCGGGCTAGTCTGCAGTAATATGGCTCAATCAAACCGAGTCTGCATTATTTTTTTATATATTTGTCGTGTTCAGTGGCTTTCAATGTCCCCTTTTCATATGTTTCAGTTTCACAATTAGCGTTGTTTGTGTCGTGTGGTGGCGGTAAAATGTCTTCCCGTACGTTGAATAAGTGCTGTTATCAATAACTTCCATTGAAGGCCGTTGAGCACATATAGTGCTTCTAAAATTATTTTGCTTTAATATTTCGGTAAGATTAAAGATAGGTGATTTCTATAACCTCTCAATATAGATCTGGATATTGTTCAATCATCCCAAGACAGTAACATGTTACATGTACAGAGGCATATATGGGGCGGAGGGGTGAGACTGAAGAGTCGGATAACAGTTATATCACAAGACAGTAAGATGTTAAATGTACAGAGGCATATATGGGGCGGAGGGGTGAGACTGAAGAGTCGGATAACAGTTATATCACAAGACAGTAAGATGTTACATGTACAGAGGCATATATGGGGCGGAGGGCCGAGACTGAAGAGTCGGATAACAGTTATATCACAAGACAGCAACATGTTACATGTACAGAGTCGGATATGGGGCGGAGGGCCGAGACTGAAGAGTCGGATAACAGTTATATCACAAGACAGTAACATGTTACATGTACAGAGGCATATATGGGGCGGAGGGCCGAGACTGAAGAGTCGGATAATAGTTATATCACAAGACAGTAACATGTTACATGTACAAAGGCGGATATGGGGCGGAGGGCCGAGACTGAAGAGTCTGATAACAGTTATATCACAAGACAGTAACATGTTACATGTACAGAGGCGGATATGGGGCGGAGTGCCGAGACTGAAGAGTCGGATAACAGTTATATCACAAGACAGTAAGATGTTACATGTACAGAGTCGGATATGGGGCGGAGGGCCGAGACTGAAGAGTCTGATAACAGTTATAAACAAGTGACTTCTAGTCACATTCGGGCTTCGGGCAACTTCTTTTTGCATTCAGTTGACTTCCAGTAACATAGGAGCGACTTCTTGTTGCATTTAGTTGACTTCTAGTCACATAGGAGCGCCTTCTTTTTGCATTCAGGTGACTACTTGTCACATACAGGCGACTTCTTGTCGCTTTCAGGTGACTTCTAGTTACAAACGGGCGACTACTTGTTGCGTTTTTGGTGACTTCTAGTCACATACAGGCAACTTCTAGTTGCATCATAGTCGGTCTTAAACGCTTGGGAATCTCCTGGAAGATCATGGATCAAGATCAAGTTTTCTGATCTTCTTATTTGAATGCTGTTTTTGTATTTTAATTGTATTGCTTTTAATCAGTTATTATAAAGCGCCTTTGAACGTTTATATGAAAAGGGCGCTATATAAGTTTGGTAATTAATAATAATAATAATAATAATCACAAGACAGTAACATGTTACATGTACAGAGTCGGATATGGGGCGGAGAGCCGAGACTGAAGAGTCTGATAACAGTTATATCACAAGACAGTAACATGTTACATGTACAGAGTCGGATATGGGGCGGAGGGCCGAGACTGAAGAGTCGGATAACAGTTATATCACAAGACAGTAACATGTTACATGTACAGAGTCGGATATGGGGCGGAGGGCCGAGACTGAAGAGTCGGATAACAGTTATATCACAAGAGAGTAACATGTTACATGTACAGAGTCGGATATGGGGCGAAGGGCCGAGACTGAAGAGTCGGATAACTGTTATATCACGAGACAGTTACATGTTACATGTACAAAGGCGGATATGGGGCGGAGGGCCGAGACTGAAGAGTCGGATAACAGTTATATCACGAGACAGTAACATGTTACATGTACAAAGGCGGATATGGGGCGGAGGGCCGAGACTGAAGAGTCGGATAACAGTTATATCACAAGACAGTAACATGTTACATGTACAGAGTCGGATATGGGGCGGAGGGCCGAGACTGAAGAGTCGGGTAACAGTTATATCACGAGACAGTAACATGTTACATGTACAAAGGCGGATATGGGGCGGAGGGCCGAGACTGAAGAGTCTGATAACAGTTATATCACAAGACAGTAAGATGTTACATGTACAGAGTCGGATATGGGGCGGAGTGCCGAGACTGAAGAGTCGGATAACAGTTATATCACAAGACAGTAAGATGTTACATGTACAGAGTCGGATATGGGGCGGAGGGCCGAGACTGAAGAGTCGGATAACAGTTATATCACAAGACAGAAACATGTTACATTGAACAGAGTCGGATATGGGGCGGAGGGCCGAGACTGAAGAGTCGGATAACAGTTATATCACAAGACAGAAACATGTTACATTGAACAGAGGCGGATATGGGGCGGAGGGCCGGGACTGAAGAGTCTGATAACAGTTATATCACGAGATAACAACATTTTTATCATGCGAGTAATTTTCAGTCTTAAGAAGACGCGCGTCCTTTTTTATAGAGAGCCAAAAAAAAATTTAAATTAAAAGTAAAATTAATTTAATGGACAACGCCTTGGAACGGTCCGTGACAACACATGTTTGCCAATTTGGATTTCTATGCAGTCAAGTTCAAACATGCTTACAACAGGTTTTATGCAGCACCAAGCTCAAAAACGCTCAAACCAGTTTTTTATGCAGTACCAACCTTAAACACGCTCACACTAGGTGTTATTTATAAACAAGCTCAAACTAGCTAACACAAGGTTCTATTTAGCACCGAGCTCAACCACGCTCACACCAGGTTCTAAGCAGCTCCAAGCTCAAACTTGCTCACACCAGGTTCTATTCAGCACCAAGTTCAAATACGCTCACACCAGGTTTTAAGCAGCACCAAGCTCGAACACACTCACACCAGGTTCGAAGCAGCACCAAGCTCAAACACGCTCACACCAGGTTATATGCAGTACAAAGCTCAAACCAGGTTCTAAGCAGCACCAAGCTCAAACACGCTCACACCAGGTTCTATTCAGCAACAAGCTCAAATACGCTCACACCAGGTTCTGTGCAGCACCAAGCTCAAACACGCTCACACCAGGTTCTAAGTAGCACCAAGCTCAAACACGCTCACACCAGGTTCTTTGCAGCACCAAGCTCAAACAAGCTCACACCAGGTTCTAAGCAGCACCAAGCTCAAACACGCTCACACCTGATTCTGTTCAGCATCAAGCTCATACACGCTTACACTAGGTTCTATGCAGTGCAAAAGTGAAATATGCATATCATGGAAGGCCACATCCAGCAGACACAGCCTCCCCACACAGCCAAACAGTAGAGAGCACAAAGGTGCAATGCTGTACAAAGCTTAAATATGCTCCCTCCAGGTTCTATGCAGTTCAGAGATCAAATATGCTCACACCAGGTTATATGCAGCACAGAGCTAAACTATGCTCACATCAGGTTTTATGCAGTACATTGCTCAAATACGCTCACATCATGTTCTATGCAGCACAGAGCTCAAATATGCTCATAACAGGTTCTATACAGTTCAGAGATCAAATATATTCACACCAGGTTTTATGTAGTACAGAGCTCAAATATGCTCACACCAGGTTCTATGCAGCACAGAACTCAAATATGCTCACATCAGGTTCTATGCAGTACATTGCTCATATACGCTCACATCAGGTTCTATGCAGCACAGAGCTCAAATATGCTCAAAACAGGTTCTATCAGTTTCAGAGATCAAATATACTCACACCGGGTTTTATGCAGTACAGAGCTCAAATATGCTCACACCAGGTTCTACGCAGTACAGCGCTGAGCTCAAATATGCTCACACCAGGTTCTCTATAGCATCAAGCTCAAACACGCTCACACCAGGTTCTGTGCAGCACCAAGCTCAAACACGCTTACACCAGGTTCTGTGCCGCACCAAGCTCAAACATGCTCACATCAGATTCTGTGCAACCCCAAGCTCAAACACGCTCACACCAGGTTCTGTGCATCACCAAGGTCATACACGCTAACACCAGGTTCTGTGCAGCATTTAGCTCATACACGCTCACACCAGTTTCTGTGCAGCACCACGCTCAAACACGCCCACAACAGGTTAGGTGCAGCACCAAGCTCAAACGAGCTCACACCAGGTTCTATGCAGCACCAAGCTCACACGTCTCACACCAGGTTCTGTGCAGCATCAAACTCAAACACGCTTACACGGGGTTCTGTGCAGCATCAAGCTCGAACACGCTCACACCAGGTTATGTGCATCACCAAGGTCAAACACGCTCACACCAGGTTCTATGCTGCACAAAAGTAACACAGGCTCACACAGGTTCTCAAGCATGTACATGTACGAGTTCAAAAGTGACATATGCAAATTGCTTTATTTACAACATAAATATGTTCAAAAGCCGTGCATTTATTATGCAGGATATTTATTTCAGAAAAGTTAACTATTGACTTAAGTCGATGGTAAATTTAATGGCATAGCACAAGTTGAAATTATTTTGTTTTTACTCTGCACATTTGATTTATCGAATAACTCTATGTTCTTGAATCATTAGAAATTCCATGGTCTTGAAAAATTAGAAATGGTTTTGTCTGTATTTTATATTTCTTCAAAGTAGTAGATTCAAAGAAAGTTCTTCAAAGATTAAGTTGCTTAACTGCAACAGTAGCCTCCATTGGTGTTTGTACAAGCTAAACCAACGCACGGGTTAGTGGTAGAACACTCGTCTATGTCTGAAAAGATAAATGACGCACATTTTCTGTTTTTTATTGGTTGAAAATGGATGTAATAAGGCATATACACGACGCGCAAATGACGTCATATAGACGTCAATGTGATTGCTAACCAACTACTGTTTCTTCAGTTGTAATTGAAAGCATGCACTTTTGGAATTCTTGATCCCTATGTATCAAAACATTGCCTTTAACAAACAATTCTGAATGCTAAAAGAAGCACTTGAGATCGCCCTTTATTTACATTGTACAATTTATGCCAATTTAAAAAAATGATAAATTATCAATGACGATCTCTTTATAATATTGAATATACTTACGACAATATGAGGCACGCCACGGGAAAAAGTACCTTCGGTAATTTTTGTGTCATTTTTCTTGTTACTATATTTAGAAAGAAATTTCAAATTTCAATTATTTTCTCATAACATAACAGTGATTTTGTTACACATTTTGACAATAAAATGGTATTTTTACCGCGAATTGCATAATAATTAATGTCGTCTGCTCAACTTTATGACGTCGTTTCAAGGATTGACGTCAACTGCCCGAAGGTACCTTTTCCCGTGGCGTACCTCATATAAAACTGTTAATATAAAATACTTAACATAAATTAAAAGTATCCACTATCCTATTTCAAAGTTTGTAAAATTTGAAAACGAAAACTCAAAATTCTATATGACATTGTGAACTAATTTGCTTTTCTGTTATCCTTGCAAAGGGATAAAGTGTTCTTGAAAATCTGCAGCCACAACTTAGTTATCTTTCCCTTTGTTATAATTAGGGTTTCAGTAAAATGTCAATGATCCTTAGAATTATTCACATTTATTTGAATTAAAACACTTACTTTACCTCTTGTTGTGTCGCCCTTTCGATGAAACGGCGATACATAGGGATCGCTTTGTCCGTCTGTCTGTCTGTCTGTGCTTACGCCACGCCATTTATGTGGCTATGAGAACAATGGTAACGGTAAATTCTATTCATTCCGTTCTGTTACGTGGCTATTTTTTCTTTTATGTGGCTAAAAGAACAATAGAGAGGACAAAAGAGTAGCCACATAAATGACGTTCGTAAGAACGTCCGTCTGTCTGTCCGTCCGTCCGTCTGTCCGTGTGTCACGAAAACTTAACGTTGGCTTTAACTTTGCCATTTCTTAATATTTCTTAATATTTCTTTATCAAACTTTCAAATTATATCACTTAGGACAACACACTCGAGATGATACCAAATTCTCAAGGTCAGGGTCACATTTGATGGAGTTATGCCCCTTTTTGTACTTGGATTTTTACACGAAAAGTTAACGTTGGCTATAACTTTGTCGTTTCTTAATATTTTTTTCATCAAACTTTCAAATCATATTGCTTATGACAACACACTTGAGATAATGCCAAATTCTCAAGGTTAAGGTCACATTTAATGGAGTTACCCCACTTTTTGTACTTGTATTTTTACACGAAAACTTAACGTTGGTTATAACTTTGTCATTTCTTAATATTTTTACATCAAACTTTCAAATGATATTGCTTGTGACAACACGCTTGAGATGATGCAAAATTGTAAAGGTCAAGGTCACATTTGATGGAGTTATGCCCCTTTTTCTACTTGGATTTTTTCATGAAAAATTAACGTTGGCTATAGCTTTGCCATTTCTTAATATTTTTTTCATCAAACTTTCAAATTATATTGCTTATGACAACACACTTGAGATAATGCCAAATTCTTAAGGTCACGGTCACATTTGATGGAGTTATGCCCCTTTTTGTACTTGGATTTTTACACGAAAACTTAACGTTGGATATAACTTTGTCATTTCTTAATATTTTAACATCAAACTTTCAAATTATATTGCTAATGAAAACAGGCTTATGATGATGCCACATTCTATGATGGAGTAATGCCCCCTTGTACTTCTTTTTTATTCCGACATAGCATCAGGGGGCGACACAAGTGTTCAACTGAACACCCATCTAGTGATCAATAATATCACACAATAATCAATACCACAACTGGTCCTGGATAAACAAAGCTAGAAATTGCATCCATTCCCAATTACCTCCCTTTAAATTGAACATTTAGTGTTTTATAACCCATGATTAATTGTTACTCGATTGGCGATTCCTCATGTATGTATATGGTAGCTTTTATTTATGAACATTTTAACTTAAAAACAACGGAGATTTACTAACAAAATACCATTCGGAGCGTTACTGATTAAATGAAAATATGTTAATGAAATTTTAAGCATAATAAGTGGATACTTTTTATTGTTGTTCAGTATACATTTACAGAACGCAACATTCAGAAAATAAATCTGCACACGGCCATTATGAAAATATTTAATTGTATGCTCTTTAATGAATTATAGAAATTTCTCGGTTATTAATTGTTATATTTAATATATTTATTGTTTTATTGTAATTCCATTTTTTGTTTGTATTTTTACTACTCTTTTCCACGTTGGTTCTTTTACGCACATTATATTCCAAATGAGAACGTTTAGAAAACGGGTTTAAAACGTCATAACATAAACAAAGGTATAGACTCCATAATGTTGTCCAATTCACGCAAATTGAGCATTAAAATCATAAAAAAAATGAATATTTGTTTCTAACAGTAAACAACAACAGAAATAATTTCACTCGTGAACTCCAGAATGATGTTTTATCACTTGTAACCTTTATATGCTGATATAATTATTAAACGTTATTTCAAAATAACAAGTTTGTCAACAAATGTAATGTTGGTTATCGCACGATAGCTTTAATATTATTTTCAAATATATCGTTTGGTATCATTAAATCAAAATATAAGATGTTCATTTGGAATCAGTATTGTCAAATGATAATTTATTTAATTATTACTATTGTGTTTAATCTTGTAAACAATGATTTGATTTTAAACGGAAAACAAAAATAGTTGATGTCAACATCTTACCAGTCTCACAATGTGCCCCCGTGAAGGACGCTGTACAACGGCAGGAGGAAGAAGAGTCATTACTGGAAACGCAGGTACCACCATTTGCACAAACACATGCATCAATTTCTGAATATAACAATTCAAGCTTTATGTTATATAAACATAAGTATAGTTAATTGCCGAAATCAAAATAACAAAATAAATTTGACCTTGTTGAAACAATTAATTCCGTCTATAAGATGATGGAAATAGCAATCATTGACATAGTTTCATTTGTAAGATTAAAGAAAATTGAATTGTTAAAAAACTCTTCGGGCTTCACACACATTAAACAACCCAACTGTTTTCCATACCCAAATGAAAAACATCAAATATCGATTCAATCCTTAAATGGTATTTGCTTTTTGTGTGTGTCTGTTATATACTTAAAGAAATTAGATACGCAACTTCGTTTAACAAACAATACATTTCACGTTTAAAGAAATTGTGGTTCTTATTTCCTTAAATACATATTATATTGTAAATGAAAATAAAAACGCAACTGGGGTGTCTTCCACGAATTTCTAATAGTTGGCTTTTTCATTTAGTATAATCTAAATAACGTATATCAGATAGATATATTGATATAATGAACAGCTTTTGCACACGCTTGTTTTGCTACTAAGTATACGTTTTGCGTCACAGTCAAGACTTATACTGGATTTTTCTTACGTTTAAAGGTGTAATCTTATATAGAATATAGCGAATTATGCAGTACAATCTCATCAAAAATCTATTGTAATGTTGTTGGTATTTTTTCTGAGCGAACTCAAGAAATGATATTGCAAGTTTTGCTTTCTAAACTTATCACTAAACGCAAAGCACCGATGAGCAGTTCTCTTTGTCTTATCAATCAAAGCAAGTTGACTCCGATGTATGACATCAAGGAAACAATTTATAACATGGCGACCACAATAGAGTTCCCTTTTACATGATAGCCATGCATTAACAATAACATCGATTTGATGTGAAAACACATAGAGCTACATGTTTGCTTCTGGTATTTAACATTAAGTTCTTACGTGTTTCGATTTTTTCTCCGATACATGTATAGGCAGTAATGGTTCGATCGGCACCGTTGATGCATGTCACGCCATTCAGACAGGGATTTGGGCTACAATTATTCGTAACGGCTGGAACAAAAACAATGTGTTATCAAAATATAATTTTCCTTTGTTAAAGCAAATCGGGTTTTTTTCTAAATTGTCTGCATACCGGGTTCATCCGCTCAACGGAAGACTGCTCACTGTCGCCTCACTGCACAGACATTCACTGACTTATAAGAACTAGGAGACTTCCCAATGTTGCCTCACCGCACAGACATTTACTGACCTATATGAACTGGGAAAACTTCCATTGTTTCCTCACTGCACAGACATTCACTGACTTATAGGAACTGAGACTTTCTACTGTCGCCTAACTGCACAGATATTCACTGATCTATATGCACTGGGAGACTTTCCACTGTCGCCTCACTGCACAGACATTCAGTGACCTATATGAACTGGGAGACTTTCCACTGTCGCCTCACAGCAAAGACATTCACTGACCTATATGAACTGGGAGACTTTCCACTGTCTCCTCACTGCAAAGACATTCACTGACCTATACGAACTGGGAGACATGCCACTGTCGCCTCACTGCACAGACATTCACTGACCTATATGAACGTGCAGACTTTCCACTGTCGCTTCACTGCACAGACATTCACTGACCTATATGCACTGGGAGACTTTCTAATGTCTCCTCACTGCACAGACATTCACTGACCAATATGAACTGGGAGACTTTCTACTGTCGCCAAACTGCACAGACATTTACTGAACTATATGCACTTGAATACTTTCCATTGTCGCCTCACTGCACAGATATTCACTGATCTATATGAACTGGGAGACTTTCTAATGTCTCCTCACTGCCCAGACATTCACTGACCTATATGAACTGGGAGATCTTCCACTGTCGCCTCACTGTACAGATATTCACTGACCTATACGAACTGGGAGACATGCCACTGTCGCCTCACTGAACAGATTCACTGACCTATATGCACTGGGAGACCTTTCACTGTCGCCTCAATGCACAGATTCACTTACCTATATGCACTTGGAGACTTTCCACTGTCGCCTTACTGCTCTGACTTTCACTGACCTGTATGCACTGGGAGAACTTCCACTGTCGCCTCACTGCACAGACATTCACTGACTTATAAAAACTGGGAGAACTTCTATTGTCGCCTCACTACACAGACATTCACTGACCTAAATGAACTGGGAGACTTTCCACTGTCGCCTTACTGCACAGAATTTACTGACCTATATGACCTGGAAGCCTTTCCACTTTCGCCTCACTGCACAGACATTTACGGACCTATATGAACTGGGATACTTTCCAGTGTCGTCTCACTGCACAGACATTCACTGACCTAAATGAACTGAGGGAATTTCCGCTGTCGCCTCTTTGCACAGACATTGACTGACCTATATGAACTGGACGACTTTCCACTGTCGCCTCACTGCACAGACATTCACCGACCTATATAAACTGGGAGAACTTCCACTTTCGCTTCACTGCACAGATATTCACTGACCTATACTCACTGCACTGACATCCACTGACCTAAATGAACTGGGAGACTTTCCACTGTCGCCTCACTGCACTGATTTTCACTTACATGTATGCACTGGGAGACATTCCACTGTCGCCTTACGGCACAGAATTTACTGACCTATATGAACTGAAAGCCTTTCCACTGTCGCCTCACTGCACAGACATTCACTGACCTATATGAACTGGGATACTTTCCAGTGTCGCCTCACTGCACAGACATTGACTGACCTATATGAACTGGACGACTTTCCACTGTCGCCCGCTGCAAAGACATCCACTTACCTTTATGCACTGGAAGACTTTCCACTGTCGCCTCACTGCACAGACATTCACTGACTTTATGCACTAGGAGACTTTCCACTGTCGCCTTACTGCACTGACTTTGACTGACCTATATGCACTGGGACACTTTCCACTGTCGCCTCACTGTACAGACATTAACTGGCCTATATGAACTGGGAGACTTTTTCCTTTCCTCTCACTGCACTGACTCTGTCTGACCTATATGCACTGGGACACTTTCCACTATCGCCTCACTGCACTGATATTCACTGACCTATATGCACTGGGAGACTTTCCACTGTCGCCTCACTGCACAGACATTCAATGGCCTATATGCACTAGGAGACTTTGCACTGTCGCCTCAATGCACATACATCACTGATGTATATGAACTGGGAGACTTTGCACTGTCGTCTCACCGCACAGACATTTAGTGACCTATTTGAACTGGGAAAACTTCCACTGTCTCATCACTGCACAGACATTCACTGACCAATATGCACTGGGAGACTTTCCACTGTCGCCTCACTGCACATATATTCACTGACCTATATGCACTGGGATACATTTCACTGTCGCCTTACCGCACAGACATTTACTGACCTATATGCAGTGGGAGAATTTCCACTGTTGTCTCAATTCACAGACATTTACTGACCTATATGAACTGGGTGACTTTTCTCTGTTGCCTCACTGCACAGATTTTCACTGATTTATATGCACTGGGAGACTTTCTACTGTCGCCTCACTGCACAAACATTAACTGACCTATATGTACTGGAAAGTTTTCTACTGTCGCCTCACTGCACAGAAATTCCCTTACCTATATGCACCGGGAGACATTCCACTGTCGCCTCACTGAACAGACATTCAGTGACATATATGAACTGGGACACCTTCCACTGTTGCCTCACTGCACAGACATTCACTGACCTATATGAACTGGGAGACCTTTCACTGTCGCCTCACTGCACAGACAGTCAGTGACCTATATGCACTGTGAGCATTTCCACTGTCGCCTAACTGCACAGACATACACTGACCTATATTAACTGGGAGACTTTCCACTGTTGCCTCCTGCACAGACACTTTTTAATGTTTAATAAATTTGTTCAAATGTTAATTTATCCATATATTACATAATCGGTTGTTTTAAAAGATTGTTAGACTGTTCTTTATGATCATTACTCTATTTACTTTAATTTTAATAGCTAGCCCAAGTGTTGATTGACCCAGTCATTACACGTCATGCGTTTTTAATGTTTTTTAGGTTTGTTCAAATTTTAGGTAATCTATTTACATGTATTGCATAGAAGACTTATTAGTATGGTTTAATCTTTTATAGGTATTTCAAATAAACCGATTTTCAATCATTTACGAGTTACTTCCCGTGATCTGATAACAGAATCCATTAAATTGTCGGTCTCCAATCATCGACAAAAGGTTGAAAGTCTGTTGTTCTTGTCAGATTAAGAAACATTTGCACTCGATCTTTGAAGCTTTTAAATTAATGCTTTTACTGAAATCAGCAATGACGTTATGAAACGCTATTCAGATAAACATACAGGCAATCATGAACAATATTTTTAGCTTCGTTACACAACTTTTTTAATTAGTGCTAACATGTTATCATCTGGTTACGTTATCTGCAGACATATACGTTAACAAACTATTTTTTTATATTTCGAAATAAATGTTCTTGATGTTTTAAGGCGTTTAGCAGTACAGGTTATACGGTGGGTGCAAGTGTGAAGTCGGTGCGCCCTAGAATCTGGTTTAAAATTCCCCAGTGGCAAATTACAAAATGTTTTGCCACTGACCGTTCCAAGGCGGTAATCCCCCGAGTTCTCAATTTTTCTTTATTGTTGTGGCGTCTGTTTTGAAACTTATCATTTTATTAACCCTGCGATTTTTCTCTTCTTCTTGGCTGTGTGAGGAGGCTGTGTCTTCTGAATGTGCAATTCCTGACATGCCTTTTTATTTTTCTATCTGTGCTTGTAAATAATCGAGCTCTTAATTTCCAACGACTAAATAATTTGATTTGAATATTTATATATAATTATATATATGATTGCATATCCGATTTAGGTTACTAGGATTTAAATGTTTGTAGTTTATGTGTAAAACTCAACCCCTTTGAAAACTTTGACATATCTGCCATTTGACATTGACGGGGAATCCATCGAATCATTTAAAAAGCACATAGGCTTTTCATAAATATTTTGATCAATCCGTTTAATTATTTCAAGGCTGATTTGTAATGTTTTATAGGCTGTTTCTTATCTTGATTTATCTATTTATAATATATGAGGAATTTTTTGTGTATCATAATGATGAACATAAAGTTATGTTCAACAAACGATCGCGAGTATATACTTCAGGAATTAAACGTAAGGTTCTTACCACATACATATTGAGGACAGTAACATGTATAGGTGTTTATGCCTTCAAGGTCTTGGCATGCATATACTCCACATGGATTTGGATTGCAATCATCAATTTCTGAAATTACACATGTAAGCGAAACTTTATTTACATTCGCTTTCCTGACAAATTTCAGAGCCAACCCCTTTCAGATGAAGGTGCTAGTTTTTTCGGCTCTTTCTAACGATTCTGTTTTATTTATTTTTATATAAAAGTCTGCCATTCATATCTTTTTGCAATTCAATATACCCATTTTGGGGTCTGAATACTGGCAAAATGTTGTAACAAACAAATATATGTGAATTATAAGGAACATTTTTATTCAATTGCGGTCGCAGTTGCATGTAATACAAGACTTATGGGCTGTTTAAAAAAAATGGCTGTTTTGGGTTTTTCTTTAAAAATATGTACAACAAACAGTTAATTCCATTTTCCTACTTTGCAAAGTTGTCTCATCACGCCCTTTAAAGATTTGTGAAGTTTCATCAAAATAGCACCATCCATTAAAAATATGTTCTAAAATAATGGGCAAAAATGTCAGGAGTGTGACAAAAAAGTGTGACACTTTTCAAAATCACATTTGTTCACACCATTATTTTACGAAAAGCTTTAGTAAAGACACGTTTTAGTGTTGTTTTTGTAAAATGTGAATCTATTAGGCATCAAATAATGATAAAATTAAGCATATTATACTTAACGTAATCAAAAGTTATGCTATTAAGTCAAGCGAGGTAGATTAGAAAATACCTCAAGAAAATGAATACGTTTTAGCTTTATAAATTTATAGGACTTTAAAGATTAATAGTACATAAGAAATTTTTTGTGTATCATTAAGTTTTATGTTTCTAGATGTGATAATTATAATATTAACACCTCTACTGAAATTATATTTGTCTGCAGCTCCCTTCAGAAAATGTCAGCTAAATTTGTCAGGAACGTGAGATTATGCACATATTACAATATTCTGTCAACATATCCTTTACATGAAAACAAGAGCATGTTTTTTCCTAGAAGTCTAAGTCATCTTTTGTTAAATTGTGACAAAAAGGAATTGAGGTAGTGAAATATTTTTGAGAACACTGCACTTATGTGGTTGTCAGGAGTGCGACACACTTTTTAACAATATGATTTTTTTATCTTTTTGCGATACTACGAGTTCTAAAGCACTTTTATTTGATGCTTCAGCGTGTATTTTAATAGAATTACACATTTAAATAACAAGAAACAGTAATACTTGTAATTTAAGCACATAAATTAAAATTATTTTATTTATTTAATATTGGTCAATAAAGCTCCATAGAATTTTTTTTCTGCCACATATGAGTATAACTTGATTTATTTTGCTCACTGTAAAGACCCTACAAACATATGGACCAACCAGTTTGGACTTTTAATGAACTTAAATTCTTTACATTTTTCACTTCATTTGCCATTTTTCAAAAGACAATATCTAAGCAACCAATATCAAAAAGCGTCACCGCTGATACAAAAACATAACAGTACATGTATGCTTTTAGAACAGTACGTAAGGTAAATATGATTTTTAAAAAGTACCTATTAACATACTAAAAAAATCTGCTTTCAAAGGTCCCCTGTCATATTTTTCTTACTTGTCTCATAGTAAGTCCCAGTGTAGCCAGCAAGGAAGATCCTTGTGTAGGAGTCTACACCGGTAATTGAGGTAGAAAACAGTGATAAGAAGCATAATTCGAAATTGCATCATTCAGAAAACATTGCCTTCCCAGACAACCAAATAAGGAGAGGATAACACAATTCAGACATAGAGTTGACGAATCAAACAAACAAATAGACACGACACCATATTCTTATTAGTTTACTGGTTTGCGGCTAAAGTTCTGCGTAATATAAATGTGCAAGTTCCTTACGAATCAGTTGACATCTGGTAGATGACAACATACCAAGTAGAAAAGCCAAAATCTGAAAATAAAGCAGGATAATAATATTTATTATATACCCATTAATAATGTTTGCATAGTGCAGCGATAACCCGCGAAATTGATACAACTCGTCAGATTAGTAATTCCGTATTGGACAATGTTCAATTTCATAATTCTTTATTGTGCAGATTCCCATGTTCTTTGTGACGTCATAACTACATCTCACCTTGTTGTCGTAATTTTCCGGCACATGCCAAACTCCAAAATAGGAATTTTCCGCCGCTGTTCTACAGCCGTTACGATATTTATTTACGTCATTCATAAATTTATTATCGCGTTACTATTTTTATTTCTACTATCATGTAAACTACGTTTTTGGCTAAAATTCTGTTGTTTAGTTTAATTTTAATTAATATTTAAAGCTTTGGTGGAACTATACAGAATAGTAAGTAAGTAAGTAAGTAGGTAAGTAAGTAAGTAAGTAAGTAAGTAAGTAAGTAAGTAAGTAAGTAAGTAAGTAAGTAAGTAAGTAAGTAAGTAAGTAAGTAAGCAGGTAAAGTAAGTAAAGTCTTTATTTAACGAGGCTACACATTTGGTTTCCAATTATTCCATGTGGGCCTCTAAAAAGAATAGATTTATCGTCGGAAATTGAAAAACAAGTTTTGTATGTCTCAGATAAATGTGAAAAACGCCGAAAATATCGTACACACTTTATAATAATTTATTCATTTAAAGTATCTTTCTGATGAAAGTTAAAGGTAAACTTTAATAAAATACATTTAACAATTAGTTTTTCTTAGTGCGCTAGTGATTTTTGAAATCATTTATTTTCATCACTTTAGCATTTTATTCAAGTAGAGCGAACTTATTCTATATTATACATGCAGTAATTAACAGTAATTAACAGGCAAACACAAATTGTATTACTATAGATGTCTTTGGCGTCGAGATAATGGCAATTCGTTTTCCACAAGCAAATAATTAACGTAATGACATGTAAGGGAACGATAAAGAATGGAATTAACGTCGGTGATCTAAAAATGTAAGCCGTGTCTGTTTTTAATAAAATTTAAACATATCAGGAAAAGCAGCGAAACGTTGTAGCAGTGAATGTTCACGTCGTCCCACACTGCTAGCAGTGAATGTTCACGTCGTCCCACACTGTTAGCAGTCATTGTTCACGTCGTCCCACACTGTTAGCAGTCAATGTTCACGTCGTCCCACACTGTTAGCAGTCATTGTTCACGTCGTCCCACACTGTTAGCAGTCAATGTTCACGTCATCCCACACTGTGAGCAGTCAATGTTCACATCATCCCACACTGTTAGCAGTCAATGTTCACGTCGTCCCACACTGTTTGCAGTCATTGTTCACGTCGTCCCACACTGTTAGCAGTCATTGTTCACGTCGTCCCACACTGTTAGCAGTCAATGTTCACGTCGTCCCAAACTGTTAGCAGTCAATGTTCACGTCGTCCCAAACTGTTAGCAGTCATTGTTCACGTCGTCCCACACTGTTAGCAGTCAATGTTCACATCGTCCCACACTGTTAGCAGTCAATGATCACGTCGACCCACACTGTTAACAGCGAATGTTCACGACGTCCTACACTGTTAGCAGTGAATGTTCACGTCGTCCCACACTGTTAGCAGTCATTGTTCACGTCGTCCGACACTGTTAGCAGTCAATGTTCACGTCGACCCACACTGTTAACAGCGAATGTTCACGTCCACCCACACTGTTAGCAGTCATTGTTCACGTCGTCCCACACTGTTAGCAGTCATTGTTCACGTCGTCCCACACTGTTAGCAGTCAATGTTCACGTCGACCCACACTGTTAACAGCGAATGTTCACGTCGTCCTACACTGTTAGCAGTGAATGTTCACGTCGTCCCACACTGTTAGCAGTCATTGTTCACGTCGTGCTACACTGTTATCAGTCATTGTTCACGTCGTCCCACACTGTTAGCAGTCAATGTTCACGTCATCCCACACTGTTATCAGTCATTGTTCACGTCGTCCCACACTGTTAGCAGTCATTGTTCACGTCGTCCCACACTGTTATCAGTCATTGTTCACGTCGTCCCACACTGTTAGCAGTGAATGTTCACGTCGTCCCACACTGTTTGCAGTCATTGTTCACGTCGTCCCACACTGTTAGCAGTCAATGTTCACGTCGTCCCACACTGTTAGCAGTCAATGTTCACGTCGTCCCACACTGTTAGCAGTCAATGTTCACGTCGTCCCACACTGTACAATTTATTTTTTATTACATCTATATTTATCTTCGTGATATGAAATTAATGCGGCATTTTAAAAATATACATTTATCAATTACATGTAGCAAACTAAGTTGTAGTAGTGATTTCCAGCTCAATATTTTAGTTAATGCAATAGCATCTTTTCAGTTAACGGGTGCGTGTAAATAGGTTTATTATCGACTTACCCCAAACAGCCAGAACCTATTTCCGGAAATCATGGTGATCTTCTTGCACAGTGAGTTGATGAAGTTTTTATGAGAAGACTGATTTCACTTATATCCTAGTTAAGCGCGGTAATGTACACAATTTGCTTCTTCTGTTTGATGCCCAATCCCATCCTTTAAAGAACAGTTTGCAATTAATACAGTTTAATAATTCCGTGCCCCTGGCGTGTTCAGGTGTAGCGTTAATAAATGTATCCAATCAAGTTTCAAAGATACATGTCAATCGAAAGAGTTATATGTATACCTCAGCTCCAGGAAATAATCTTTCCCACATCTTAGGTCAGTAAAAGTAGTGTTAAACAGAAAATAAATTCGCTGGTTAACATCATGTGAGCTGCAGGCTTTATATATCCTATTATCAAGTACATTATTTATAAAACAAACTCGTATGAACTGTTCAAACAATACTTAAAAGAAAAGTTTATTGCTAAACGTTAAGTATCAAAAACATCAAACATAATGTATTCAATAAAACTTTTATCAGATGGTGTCTGAATTCTATAGCAAATCCTATTAGCATAAAATGAATACTTCGCGTTAATGTTGTTTACTTGAATAGAAGGCGACAGGTGGAGTTGTGTCATCATCATCATCATCATCATCATCATCATCATCATCATCATCATCATCATCATAATTATCAACATCATCGTCGTCGTCGTCGTCTTCTTCGTCATCATCATGATCAGCATCATCATCCTCATCCTTGTCGTCGCCATCATCATCATCATCATCATGTAGAATTGACCGACCAGTTTTCAGTATAGTTCAGTATAGTTATTGATTAGCTTAATTTCCATTATGTAAATGAACAGCAACATACTTTATAAAACTATGACTCAAATTTATTGATCCTTCATAATTTTGATACAAATTCAATTCATTTTTAATTTTGAATCTTAAACAAACGATTGTGATCGTGTCGGCCATCATGGCAATACGTTCTTTTTCGTCAACGTGTTGAGGACAAAAAACATTTACACAACGGGAATGTAAGACACATGGCATCATATCACTTTATGCAGCAGACTTTAACAGAGTTTCACCTTTCGAGTTATCGTACAGACTTTTAGTTTTCTATTGAAAATATTACCTTTTGCTGAATCAGAAATATTTTTTTTTGCTGAATCACCAAACAAAAACGAATTAGCAAAAGAAAACATGGAAAACCGTAACTTCACATATAAATCATGTTTCTAACATGATTTGCACTCGTTTTTAGCCGTACGTCAGATATGACGGCTTACAGCAGAAAACTCTGTCGTAACAGTTCGTTCCTGTTATGTGCTTAACAGAAAACTATGATGTCACAATGCGTTCCTGTTATGTGCTAAAAGGAAAGCTATGACGTCACAGTGCGTTCCTGTTATGTGCTTAACAGTAAACAAACAGTTAACGACAAAAAGCTGGCTCTGAAAACTGGACAGTAAACGATTATTATTATTATTATTATTATTATTATTATTATTATTATTAACTGTATGCCTGCTATTGTCGCCGCCGGTCAAAAAATGGTTACATATCACTCAAGTTGTCAGTTTTTCTAGTAGGATTTCTATTTATTTTATTTGTATTGTCTCTACTTGAATTATTTTTAAAATTAATTTACGTAAGTACATCAAGGACTCATAAGTCGGATATTCCGCTGTAATTTACCATCAACTAAAAACAAAATAATGTTACTACATTTATCTTAAAAATAAAATAGCACCGATCAACATGAAGACCAATGCATTGATGTTCATTTAATCGAAAAAAAAACAGATATAATCTGTATTTATATTACCAGAAACTTTGAGACAAACCTACCAGGTATTTAAATAACAGTTGCTATATCGAAGAGAGAACGACTCCAAATTCCGCCACAGTTTTCAGAAACAATTTGACCACCTTCCAGCTATCTAACTGACAGTTGCTATATCGAAGAGAGAACCACGCCAAACGCCGCCACATTTTTCATAAACAATGTTACCAACCTACCAGCTATCAAGCTAACAGTTGCTATATCGTAAAAAAACGACGCCAAATGACGCCACAGTTTTCAGAAACAATGTGACCAACCTACCAGCTATCTTACTAGCAGGTGCTATGTAGAAGAGAAAACCACGCCAATCACCGCCACATTTTTCGTTGCTATGATCGGCACACTTGGAGTTACACTCAGTGTCTAGTCTTTTCTCAGAGCCATTAAATGCATTTCTGCAATTACAATATATTGAAGCCGAAAGCAAAAAAAATCCCATATAAGCATTAAAAATAAAAATGGTTTGATTTGTAATTGATTACAATTTCAAACGATACAAATAAGCAAATCCGTTGACTCGACGAAGAAGTGCAAATATTGCATATTATCCTGCCATATTGGAAGTTTCATTTGAAACCATTTATTCTGTTTTAGCTACGGCGAAATCAGTCGCTTGTAAAACTAAACATCCGATGGATTTGTAATTTGTAATTTTAGACAATTTTTTTTCTAGGATGATTCTAGGACGATTATTTTGATATTCCAAAATTCATATCCAACTTACACATATGTTGGTATATAAGCCGGACGAATTTGCTCGTGAAACAGTTTTGATATCTAAAGATATACTCAAATGTACAGTAATGGTGAAAGCAGATAATTCATTTAACATAATCTTCAGAAACATTTGTAATTAGCATAACGAAAATAAACTATTAATATAAGAAACTTTACAAGACGACGGCAGTCTTCGGAAACATAATTAAATATTTTAATAATGTTCAGTTTTAACTGCGATTTTAACAAAAAAGTCACATGAATCAATACATAAAAGCAATTACAAAACGTTGAAACTGGATATGGTGACTCCATTATTTTATGCAACTCACTGCGAGAACGTAATTTATATTTGAAAATGTATTTGTAAAATAGATTATGTTACAGGATTATTGTTTTAATATAGTAATGAAAAACAGACAAACAAACTGGAATGGAAACAAATATGAAAGGTTATCCGCTCTAAGTTGAAACTTTAACGCAGTGGAAATTGAATGCAGTCGAATAAAATGCAACCGTTACGGAACTATAGAAACGCTTGGAACGCTAGAAAAGAAGCAAAGAGGTGCAGTTATTTATAGAACCGTTTCAAGGACATCCGGTTATTTATATTAGCATTAAATATTTTCTTTGAATTATTTTAAATTATCATAATAACCTAAAACAGGTCTATTACAACAAACGCGCTTGAAAAAGTGATCGGCATAAAAAAGAAAAAAAACTTTCTTAATCGTTAAAAAATAAAATATACGAGCTAGGCAAACTATTACATTAATTTACTTTAATATTGTCGCCTGCTATTTTCCTGTGATGACTAGGCGGCAAGGACCCTTGTTTATTAGGGGATCTCGAATAAATGTACATGAAAGCTTTTAAATGTATTTGCGAAAACTTTAAATTAAAATTGCAGTGGAGAGCTATAGGACGCCAGTAGCAAAGAAACGCAAGAAACGCAAGAATAGCTTGAAGCGCATGGAAAATCGATAGAAGCGAAAAAGTAAAGAGGAGGGTTAACGCTTCCGACTGAAATTGAAAGATTTCCAAACACGCGTAGCAATCATTTATGAATACGTTTTTTGAGCTTTTGTTGCACTAATCAGTATAATAAATTGACCCATTGCATATCTATACGGTTTGTTATTCCTAAATATTTGATAAACCAGTTTTCAATAAAAATTGTTTAAATTGTTAAACTGCAAGAACAACAGTGTTTATAGATATTCAGATTTGTTGCTAGATGTATTTTTTCGAATGACGGTCAAGCAGAAGTTAACTACATTCACAATCCAAGTGCACTGACACAAACACATATTAGGTACATGATAACAACTAATATACCTTACCCCCGTTAGGAAGTATCGCAACCCTTTGCTGAGACAGAAGTCAAGGCACATTTCGTTGTCATATTGTTACTGTTAAGATATCCATTCAAACAGGTTCTGCATTGTCCACATAACAAGCCAGTTACATGTAATTTATTGAAGGCAGGCAGGCTGTAAAGATAAATTAACAGACAACTATAAAATAGTTTGTAGATGAAAGAAGTCTAACCTTTTTCAATAATAGATGAAAAAGGACATTTTGCCAACGCGGCAAATAGAGATTTTGCAGGCTTTGATTAATTAAGTATGTTTGTCGGCATGTTGTGTTCGTTTATAAGAAATTCATAATTCACGTGTACATAGCATGTTTATTAGCGCAGCTCAATATCCCAGAAATAAAGCGGATACGTATTGATTCATGCATGCACTAGTTCCAATAATCCTTCCTTGCCAGATACAATATCTCAAGTAATAAGCACTCCCATTACTGCCCATGAACAGGCTCAATCAAACCGAGCCTGCAGTATTTTCATATTTGTCGTGTTCGGTGGCTTTCAAAGTTCCCTTCTCATCTATTTCAAGTGCAAATTTTAGATGTATCGGTAACTGTGAAACCTACAATGTTTTTAAAATATATGGATTTGTGTTGGCATGCTGCAAAAGCAGTGGCAGCGCAAAACTATTAATTTAACATTTTGGGTTTCTTTAAAAAGAACTTTAATAAATAATGATTATTTTCAGTTTTACTTATTTTTTTTACCATTAAAGACAACAGCTGTTTTCCAAAGCAATTGAGATCGTTGCTTTGGTTTAACAACAAAGTTTCACACTTGGCTAAATATAAAGTAACATCAGATAGTTCGTGTTGTATTGAGTATGTGTAATTGCGAAACGTGACATCTGAATCAAACATCTTTGATTATATCTATTCCACGAAAGCAACACTGTAATGTCATGGAAGTATGGTCATTCCTGAAACTCGTATCATGTTTACGACTCGTATTAATGAATACTCATTTTAGTGCATTAACATTTTTCATTTATATTTTAAAGTCAAGCTGATTTTGTTTATTGTAATTTGCTGTATTGCATGGCAAATGATTTAATTCCATTTGATCTGGTTTCGGAAATATTATCTTAAAAAGAAAGTCCTTGTTGGTATTATCTATGTGTTTCTTACATTAAAGTATAACATCGTCATTTGTGTGTTCGTGTGGGATAAGTGTACTAAGGCATCTGCTAGAAAATATCATAAGTGGACATAGGGCGCCAAACATAAAAAGACAAAACCAGATATTTCGGTTTTAAATCCATTTCGAAATACCATATAACATGTTCTTTTTATGATAAGTTGACAAGTTATTAAGAACACAGATAATTACGTAGCAACCAATTCATAGAAAGTACATACTTTTAACAGTTTTACCCCGAACAGCTCATCTTAACCGAACCTGCAATATTATGTTGTTGTTGTTGTTCTTGTGTTTTTGTCGTGTTCGGTGTCTTTTAAAGTTCCTTGTTTATTTATTTCAATATAACACATTTTGAATGCTGTTTAGCACGATACATATTTTTATACAAAATAAGTAACTCTAAATCCGGAACTAGGGGACGTCGACGGTAATAGGCATTTCTCCTAATAAACTGTCTCAATCAATCCGAGCCTTTGATAGTGAAATGTTTTGTTCGGTATCTTTCAAAGTTCCTTAATTATTTGTA
Organism: Corbicula japonica; assembly: GCA_038501625.1. Classification (NCBI taxonomy): domain Eukaryota; kingdom Metazoa; phylum Mollusca; class Bivalvia; order Venerida; family Cyrenidae; genus Corbicula; species Corbicula japonica. The sequence goes on along the minus strand of JAZAYU010000705.1, from coordinate 89,254 downwards.
TTGTTTTGTTTTGGCTCAGCACACCGGCTCTTACTTTTGTAATAGGTAAAACCCCGATCACATTAAGGCGTACCTGCTGTTGCGCCGGGTCTACGCCTGGAAAATCAGAAAATTTTGGAGATTTCGCACAGCAAGCGCTCGCCTGTGGTACGATTTTTTGACGGCGTAGCCCCCTCTCCACAGGCGCACGCCAAAGTTTTCCATGTAAAACTTTTTTCCACGACTGTCACGATTTGTAGCCCTCGCAGGTTGTTGCGCACTACCTGCACGCTGCCTGAACCTTTGTTGATCGCTCATCGCTTCAGTCCCACGCCTTGTAGACGCAACGTAAATCGCACAGTGGAGGTACCCTGCATGTGCGCCTGTTGCTCCTGCAAGGCACACTGCATGTACCTCAAGCGTGCGATATTTAAAAAATCGTGCATGAAGCGCACGAGGCGCAAGATTGTGGTACAATATGTGTGCGCTGAGGGCAAGCTGCCCACGCCAGGCGCACGCCTCAAAAATTGTCACAGACGCAGACAATCGCAGCCATATGCGTGCCTGGCCTGCACCCTATGCGTACTATACGCTCAACAAGCCCACGCCAGCTGCACAAGACGCAAGATCTTGGGCCTGCGACCCCTACCTCCCAGAAATTTCAGAAATCGCACGACCAAAAAATCGTGCGCCTTTAATGTGACCGGGGTTTTAAGTGTGTGCAGTAACATCGCTATCAACGAATATTGCATATAAGCATTTGTAGTATTGTGCGATTTTAAATATTCACATTTTTCCGAGGTCAATTTAAAACAAACACATTTATTTTTCCATGGATAGTGTTAGTTAACAAAATTACTACAAACGTTCGCAATTAAGAATGTGAAGGAAAATGAACATTGTATGGGTCGACAACTGGTTGTCGATTTAATTTGTTTTACCAGATCATTACTTAAATACATCAAACTGGAGTTTAGTCTCTGGCCATTTTGTTGAATTTGTTTTATAATATCCACAGTTTCCCTTATGGGTTTACAAACGTATTTATAATAAAAGTTATTTAGTATATTAATGCAAGATGCAATGTTGTCTTAAAAGTTTGATTGAGTTCGTACTTGTTGTAATTTTTGTGTGACTTTGATCAGTTTTGAGATTGTCTGAAATGTTTTCATTTTAATGTGTTATTTTGTTCGATTATCAAATTTCATTAATGTCTTTAGACGTTTCTGAATGTTTTGTTGCTGAAAATAACGTTTGGACTTGATGAAGTGAGGATAATGTAGGATTTAAAAAAGTTTATTTTATTCAAATGAACCATGCAAATTATTATTTCAAATAATCTAAAACGCTTCAAGATGTACGTTCCTTCCCTTATTTACAGCAACTTGAAGTTTTCTTTTCACATGAAATTGCTTTAAGTAGCAAACAGTTAAATGTGCGGCGTAGTTGGTGAATTTCGAGCCGCGTCAGTTCAATAAAACTGTGTACACATAAATTTTATTAAAGTGTCTTTATTTCGTATAATGTAAAAACAGAGTCCGGTGAATGTTTGCGAATCCGGTGAATTCGCAAACTCAGCTACAATTTTTAAGTGTCCTACATTAAATGTTTTTCCTTTAATATATAGTTGGGGGGTCAAATAATAAAACGTACTATGTTTTGAACCAATATCTCTAATAATAATAAGTGAGCTATCGTGTCTGAAACACCAAAATCGCCATGGCGATTTCGGAAACGCCATGGCGATTTTACGTCGCCATGAAATCCCCATGGCGATTTTCCGCAATAAATTTGAAATGGCGTTATTCCCCCATGGCGATTTTCAATCATTTTTCCGAAATCGTTTATAAGCATTGAAAAGTAATGTAAGAATCATTATTCAACTTCTCCCTATTTCATATCGCGGTTAAATTCATTTTTTTTTAAATCGCCATGGCGGTTTTCCGCAATGAAAAAAATGGCGGAATTTCGCAATAAATTTATGGCTAAAAATCGCCATATATTTCATTGCGATTTTTAGCCATAAACTTTATGGCGAAAAACTTAATTGTTTTATGGCATCGATTTCGCCAAAATAGTGATAATTATTTCCATCAATATCGACCCACTTTTACTATCGTGATGTTAAATAACTGTGTACGTTCCAATTCATTTGTTTAATTTGAACGTTGATTTAAACTGCAACGTCCTTTAGTTATTTGTATTCATTACTGATTTTAGACTTGACAATCTCATAAAAATCCTCCAGATAGCGAGTGTCAATTTAATTCCATATATAAGGTCTACATGTAGACCCAATATTCACATACCACTTGAATGTCAATTTTTGTTGATTTTGTGTTGTTTTATGGATTTGTGTACATAAATGTTTAAATAAATAATAATGGTTAGACAGAAATCAGCGTTTCTAAATAAATGCGATTTCCTTTATATAAGGTTATCTACGGTGTTCCGTATGGACTTACACACATTTTCTTCTCTCCCTTTACCGCGATGCATTCACTGGTGAAATCACGATGGTTCGATGGCACGATGATGAAATCGCGAAGGCACGATGGTGAATCCACGATGGTACGATGGTGAAAACACGAAGGCACAATGGTACGCTCGTACTATCTGGGTTCACCATCTTGCCATCGTACCATTGTTGTTTCGCCCTCGTACCATCGTTGTATCACCATCGTGCCATCGTTATTCACCATCTTGCCATCGTTGTTTCATCATCGTGCCATCGTTGTTTTACTATCGCACCCATCGTTGTTTCACCATCGTGCTATCGTTGTTTCACCATCTTGACATCGTTGTTTCATCATCGTGCCATCGTTGATTCACAACCGCACCTATCCTTATTTCACCATCATGCATTGTTGTTTCACCATCGCACAATCATTCTTTAAAAAGAAAGGTTACCAACATGATATTTTACAGCGCTCTGCAGGCCTGGTGATTAACCCATCTACAGTTGATCATTATGCTTACCTCTTTGGTTGCACGACGGTGGCAGGGGTTTAAGAGTTTATGAAAGTTTTGGGGGAAATCTTTTCTAAAAAGAACCTAGATGCTCGATTTGTTTCTTTTATCCCTGTCATCGCGTTCTTGCTGATTTTACTCCAGGTGCTCTGGTCTCTGTAAGATCATTGAGTACCCGCCCTTTGGCTTTGCAATGCTATTAAATTCTTATGTTTATATGTTTGTATGCTTTTGCATGCAACATTGTTGAGCTGATGGGTGGGTTGGAGTTATTTCACCAAGACAATTTGTACTTGTTTTGTGATACGAGAACCTGTTGGGGCAAGTGTGAGGTTGGTGCACCCTAGAACCTGGTTTAAACCCCCAGTGGCAATTTGTTTTGCCACTGACCGTTCCAAGGCGGTAACCCCTCCGGTTCTCACTTCCGTTATTTGTTCGTGGCGTCCAGTTTGAAACTGATTTTTGTAATACCATGCTCTCTTTTCCTGTCTACTTTTTGGCTGTGTGGGGAGGCTGTGTATGCTGGATGTGGCCATTCCTGATATGCATATTTCATTTTTTTTCATCATCGTGCTATCGTTGGTTCACCATCGGGCGTTATTTCAACATCATACTATCGCCTTCCGGTAGTCATGCGCAGTAAAATCCGCTGATGTACATAAACTTTTTTAGCAGAAAGATGTTGTACGTCAATGTACATCAGCGGATTTTACTGCGCATGACTACAGGACGGCGATGATAAGATGATTAAATAACGATGGCACGATGATGAGAAAATGATTTTGCGATGGAGAAACAGCGGTGGAACTAAGGTAAAACAACGATGACACGATGATAAAACAACGATAGCACGATGGAGAAACAACGATGGCACGATGGTGAAACAACGATGGTGCGATGGGGAAGACACGATGGTACGATGGCACCATGGTGATATAGATGAAAAGGGAACTTTGAAGACCCTCGACCACGACAAATATGAAAATATTGCAGGCTCGGTTTGATTGAGCCTGTTCATGGGCAGTAATGGAAATGCTTATTACTGCCCACGCCGCCTAGCCCCGGGTTGAGCGCAATTCAATATTTACACCAATAAACAGTACAATTTAGATCCATCCCAAACGATGGTATGCATATGGCGGTGAACATGGAACCTTCAATGCGGTATTTTCGGATTAATACCATTCCATGTACAGCAGCGTATGGTCCCCAGATAAAAGAATGGGGTTGCCCTAAACGAGAAAACAATGGGCGGAACTAAACAGAATAGAATTTTGAGTGGGGATCTTAGGATATAAATCCTGCATATTACAGACAACGCCAAAGGCAAAATTTAAAAGGCAGGAAGTATATCCTTGGGGGTGATTGAACAATATGCAAATTTATTTTGGCTGGGATATTGAAACCACCTATCTTTAAACTGGCCGAAATATTAAAAACAAAAAGTAAATTCAGAAGTACTATTAACATAGTACATAAATTTCGTGCTCGACGAACTTCAATCGACGTAAGTGATAACAGCACTGATTGAATGTACGGGGAGACTTTTTACAGCCGCCACAAGGCACAAACAACGCTACTGTGATACGACGAAGGTACGATTATGAAATCGAGATATTACATCGCGTTTTTACCATCGTTCAGTCGTTCCATCGTGCCGTCGTGTTTTCACCATCGTGCTATCGTTGTTAAACCATCGTGCATTTGCGTTTTCATCATCGTGATCGCGGCTTCGCATTGCGGGCGATTTTACCGCCTCATTCCTACACCATTGTAACCTATTTATATATGCATTATTTCAAACGCATTTTCTTAATCTTTTAGATCATGGTTTCTTGTTCTTAAACAGTTGCAGAAATAGACAATACCTGCTTTAAAAAGTGTTTTTTTTTCCCTCTTCAGCTATATTCACCAATCAGGTAATGTTTATATCTTGTATAGATCCCTAAATTTTTTAACCAGCTGGAAAACATCTTTAAATGTGTGTACTCTGATAAGAAGGCGATATCGCGAAAACCATTTAATACGATGCGAACTCGTGAAACAACGATGAGGTGTCCAGAAAATATGATGCGAGGACGCGATATCAATATCGCACGTTCGCATCGTACATTTGCGAACTCGCAGCGTGATCGCGTTGCCATAAGGGAGACAAAGAAAACGCAAAAACACGATGCGAGAACGCAAAATAATGACGTGAAGGAGCGGTATTAATACCGCGTTAGTACATCTTACTTTCGCGAACTCGCATCGTGTTTCGTGATCTCGCATCGGTGTTTCGCGATATCGCATCGTGTTATCGCGTTTTAGTGTTCTCGCCTAAGGTTTAACACTGTGAAACAACGATGTTCGCAACAGAACACCATGCGTTTTTCATTTACCAAAGCTAACTGCACTTTATTTTTTTTACTCTGAGACAAAATACAACGCATATTATGAACTACAGCATGGTATAGTATAACTTGCTTGAAATATCGAGCAACGGTACATTGGCAAGATTTCATTCTAAATACGAGTTTGTTTAAGAAATAATCAATAGCCTCAGGTGAATTATCGCAAGATAATTCACGGGGCGGTGTTCAGATGCGCAAGGATATATCACAAGGGGCGAAGCCCCGAGTGATATTTAACTACGCAACTGAACGTTGCTTTAACGGCGCGTTAAGGTGGAACGCGCCTCAAAATTTTTTTTCGAGTTTCCTCACGAAATTTCGCATACATATAATTGAGCATATGCCTGATTTGGATGTGTGCTTACTTTTTTAGTATCCTTAGTCGTTTTGAAACTACAAGCCTTCAAAGTATGCCACTAACGTCACTTTTGAGACGTCTGTCAATTTTCCCGCGTTCAAGCAATAAAAGCCGATATTTCAGTCAAGTTTGCGTTGATTGCTACGAAATTTCATCAACTAGTCCGTCTTACAAATTACTTCATGTACATATAATTTTCTTATCCGTGGCTCACGTTTTACAAATTTAATACGTCTTTAACGTTCGTTTTCAGAGACAAAATGACGTCGCGTTTTGCTTAAAAAATCGCGGTTTTCGTTGATGATAAAAAAATCTGCAAATTTAAATTTTGATTTTTTTAACTCTATTGATTAAAATTTTTACGACTAAACGTTTGATATCAAGAAAAGTATACCTTACCAGCTTCGTTTTCGCTCAATATCAATTTATTCTACCCCTCTATCTACTTTTATTTGACGTTTAAAGTACTTGGTGTGTTCGGCAAATTTAGTTACTAAGTCAAAATAGTTTTAAAGAAAATAATAGAATTTGGTATTAAATAAAAAATCATTACATTCCTGATACAATGCAGATATTGCTTTTGGCAGTTGTAATTTCTATCAAGGCAAATGGCTCTCAAACAACACCTTCAAAGAATGGCAATGGGCTGTAAATCGCCGTATTTGTTGTTACTGAACTAAAATAGTGGCGCACAGAATTATTTTATCAAAACGGACATATCATGTCAACAATTCCTTTCGAGCTGTTTTTAAAAAATAAAATGCCTTGGATTTCTCAACATTTTAATTGCATATGATAAAATGAACGTTTTATAATTTCGAGTTTTTGTCGAATTTTCACATATAAAATCTGGTAGGAACAAATACTCATGTTTTGCATGTTTTTTGTTATGTATTCAGGAACAATGGATTCACATCTCCATAATATATTTAATTTCATATCTCCATATTTAATTTATTAAAATATCTTTAACTGTTGATTTTTGTTTTAATCACAATTTCACAATGTAGGGACCTACGAGTATACACGTCTTTTGTGACGCTGCAAGTATCGACGTTAGCGATCTCTGATAACCTGCAATGTGATGCCATTATTTCGAAAAAGATAACATTTACAAGTATTGAAATACGAACAAAACAATCAATCAATCACAATCAATCAAATCAGTCAGACAGAAGGAATGAATCAATAAAGGAAGGAATTAATTAGTGAATGATTTTGGGTTCTGATCTATAGAATATGTAACAACTTGAATATTTATTCCGATGTTTTTATTTTATTGTTTTCTGCTAGTGTCCTTAAAATTACAATGGTAAATTGTAATTAAAGAAAACGAATGTTTACTAAACGGTTTATAAACTAATTTTAATACTTAATATTCTTGTTTGTTCTCAGTTTAAGGGCTCTTCCGCCTCAAACGAGGACATAATGATGTAGTCAGTAATCATGTGTTCGCTAGGTAACAAACTTTCTATAAAACTCATTGTTTCGACAATCAAAATTTTCAAACACTGAGGTTTTTATTTGTAAGAATAAAAATGTTCTCTTTGCCTCTTTAAATATAATTAACATTTTCAATTATTTCTTATTGTTAACCAGCAGACTGTGTAATTCATAAAAAATAAATACCAGATAATAAATAAAGGGAAGTAATAAAATTGCCGACGGGATTGTTAATCTTGTATTGTGAGTAAAAAAAACACATTAAGCAGTGTTAAATCAATTTAATTTCTAGAAGAAATGTGTAAACTCACATTACAGTAGGTAATTACTTTGTCATGACGGTTAGAGAGTCGCCAATAGTGAGCTGGCATTACATAATTCCGTGGTGCGAAGTCCGTATGCACGCCCGTGTTTGCGTCCATTCCGTTTGTGACCATGGTGCGTCAGTGAAAAGCTATTTCATTCTCTAGCAAAATTTGCAATGCGTAAAACTGAAATTGTAAAATCATTGTCTAACCATCAATGCTGCTGGGATAATAGAAAGATTGAAGAATGGACGATAGGGAATGAACGGCAGATATCCAACGTAAAAGAAAGCAGTATTTCAACGCCAAATAAAAGAAGATAGAGGGGTAGGATAAATTGATATTGAGCGAAAACGAAGCTGGTAAGGTATACTTTTCTTGATATCAAACGATTTGTCGTAAAAATTTTAATCAATAGAGTTAAAAAAATCAAAATTTAAATTTGCAGATTTTTTATAATCAACGAAAACCGCGATTTTTTTAAGCAAAACGCGACGTCATTTTGTCTCTGAAAACGGACGTTAAAGACGTATTAAATTTGTAAAACATGAGCCACGGATAAGAAAATTATATGTAAATGAAGTAATTTGTAAGGCGAACAAGTTGATGAAATTTCGTAGCAATCAACGCAAAATTGACTGAAATATCGGCTTTTATTGCTTGAACGCGGGAAAATTGACAGACGTCTCAAAAGTGACGTTAGTGGCATACTTTGAAGGCTTGTAGTTTCGAAACGGCTAAGGATACTAAAAAAGTAAGCACACGTCCAAATCAGACATATGGTCAATTATATGTATGCGAAATTTCGTGAGGAAACTCGAAAAAAAATTTTGAGGCGCGTTCCACCTTAACGTCACCTTAACGTTGCCGCAAAAGAGCGGAAAATAATTATAGTATTTTATCTTAATTTATAAAATTACATTATTCTATGACTGTGTTATCATCATATTACGCGCGGGTAAAAATTATTATGTGCTTTCTAAAATGCGCGAAAATAAATCCCAGCGAAAAATACAATTGTCACGTGACAAGTTTATACCGCCTGGTATTTATTAATAGCCGTGCCCACGCTCGGTGAATTGTCGTGTAATAATTCACAGCAAATTCAATGGGAAAAACGTCAAGTCGTGTTAGAATGTTCAATAATATAACAATATGTAGTTTAGTTGAAAATGTCTTTTACAACTTAACAATATCGAATTCGCGTTTACATAGATTGTAGCAATCTATATAGAGTCTTAAGAGATTTTGGGCATGATTAAACGTAGATAATAAAACTTAATCTACAGGTTTGTTTAGATGTTTCAATGAGAATATTCAATAAAAGGTCAGCCTTACTAACAAGCCGATGTCGAGTGAACAACCAATTAACCATATTAACACTGGTTTCACACCGAGTATCATCGACGGAAAAAAAACTAATCGTAGCTCGAGTATTTCTTATTGATTATAATATAACAGCCGAAACGCACTTCAGCGTTGTATTACTGCGTTATCAGTTTCGCTTATGACGCGCCAGGGCAATTGCGCGAAATGAAATTCCAGCCAAATTTTACAACATTATTGTGCTAATTAAAAGGATAATATAACTTTGCGTATGAAGAATAATACAACTTCGCGAATATATGTCTGCTCGAAAATGTCATTAGCGGCATCCCGGCGAAATTCAATGATACCACAGTAGATGTTAAATCAGACGATTTAAATGCTGACAACACATTTAACATCGTGTTTGCTCAGACAAGTTTTTCTCTATAAATGTTTTGTAACATAAATAATATTGAAACTATTAGATATGCTAATAGTTAAAGTAACTCTGCAAGTCCACGTACATTACTTTAACTTTAGAGTTGAGTACGAATATAACTACTGTATCCAAAGTGATAACAACTGATTGCTGATGTTTGTTATACTTAGTATGAAATCGGAAATTAAAACAGATATCTGAATATCTTTCTTCATAAACATCCTTATTTCCCGCTAAGCGTTCGTTTATTTCAACGTTTATTACTGCATAAGGATTTTATCGCGTGTGCGCCAGTGTACATCCAGATCAACCGTCTTTGTTAACACTTAAGTAGAGGGAAAATGAGAGTTCGAACTCACCCCCTGAGGCTATTTTTAACAATAGACACTTCCCTGGATAACAAAGAACACTTCCAGCTGACGACAATAGAGGGGATTAACACTTCCCTTTATATTTTATGACTTTACCGCGGGTTAACAATAGGGAGATTAAACAGGTATAATGGAATCATTTAAAATAATTTTATATTAAATAAAACTCATTTGAAAATGAATTATTATTATTATTATTATTATTATTATTATTATTATTATTATTATTGTTATTATTATTATTATTATTATTATTATTATTATATTTAAGCTGATAAATGCGATTATTTTAGCAGATAAATGCGATAAAAGGATTCACATTTATTTACAACAAAAACGCATCGAAGTAAGCTTTGAAAATACTCATGTAAGTGAGCTTTATTCACTCTTCTATCATTTTAATTTATGAAATGGACTCCCCTGTTTATCGATTTTATCCAGTTCATCTATTGTGGTGTTTTGCAGAAATTTATTAACTGAATCCTGAACTGTGCGTAGACCCAGAGCAGACGGCGCGGATCTACAGATCATAGCATTTAAACGGGGTGCAACTCGACGTTTTAAACCAGAAAACGACTCGTTTTAAATATGATCATTTAAATGAAATAATTGAAAAACGGGCTTCAGTTCTCGAACGAATGCTGTAAGAAAGCATGGCATACCAAACTGAAAGCTCGGAAGTTGCCGAAAGCAAAAAGAGGTGTATGATGGAATTTGCCTCGCACATTTAATCTTTTGTGCACAGGAGTGTTTATTAACTGATTCATGACCAGCATGTAGACCCAGAGCAGACGCAAATATCTGGATCGGCTTATCTTTTTATTATTATTGTAGCAGATATAACAATAACAACATTCACATTTATTTACAACAAAAACTCATCGAAGTGAGTAGTAAAACTCTCATTGAAGTGAGTTTATTCACCGTTAAATTTATGAATTGGTTTCTTCTTAACGTTTTATTGCAGTATTAATGGACGCGTGTACACCACCTTTTAAAAATGTAACGATTTTATTCTAAATGTTACTATCACAAAATAGTTTATGCGTTTTCTTCATCAAATAGTGCATTCTTGTTTCTTATTCTTAATAAATAATCAACTATTCCTAAAAATCATTCCGAAACTATATTCATTTTTTTCTTAAATGCACAAGTTTTAATTCACAACTCAGATGCAAAACTTATTAATTAGAATTTATATAATAATATTTTTTACTTAAAAATATAAGATTCGTTTTTGACTACGTTATTCTCATATTTAAACATGTCTGGTATTAATCATAAATATTTGCGACTGACGCTTGAAGAATCAGTATGTTATTTAAATATTTAAGAGGCCGCAATATTGCGCCTTAATCCTCGCAGTGAATTGTGGTTGAGTGTAATCCTGTAAATAAATAACTTTCGCAAAAACTATTCATAAGAATTCTTGAACATACAATGAAACAAATTTTTTCATTCAAACATTCGAATCTGTTTATCTTTTCTGCGATTACATTACAAAAGTTTCATTTTCAAGTAGACCTCAAGTGTGCATTTTTAACATGTATTTAATTTAACAATAAATATTTGTAATCCCTGTGAATGTTAAGTGGGTTAACGCAATAATTGATCCCCGTGAAGTGTTTGTTAAGTGGATTGAGGTAATACTTAATCCGTGTACAGTGTAATTAAGTATATCACAAGTATGTGTGAGTGCCCTTAAGTGTGTCTGTCAACCGGGCCCAAAACAAATAATCACGTTTGTCATTAATCCTTATTCTTGAATGAAAGGGGTTTCTTATTAGCACCAGAAAACATCTGTGTGCAGAAAACAGCCAAATTATTTAAATCGAAAATGCATCGTGTTTGCTAATTTGGAATTACTATTGAAAGGACTTGTGCACGAATATATTAAAGGTATGTATATTATTTTATTTCAAATATTTCTGATTTATATATTTATCATTTGCATCTACTCCAAACAGAAATGATTAATTCTTTAAAACAATTTAAGATAAAGATTGTTAAAATGTATGCGCTTGAAATTGCAGATATTACAGAGAATTAAGTTTTTTTTATCTTGTAGAAAGAAAAATGGTATGTCAAACATGCGATAAGTGTTTTGCTAATGAATGGAACCGGGGAAGGCATTTTTCTTCCGTGCATGGCAATATCAATTCTCAATCGCCACAAATCATCCCGCTGTAAAAAGCAAAGCCAGGAACCACAAAATCATCGTCAGCAGAAACATCTGCAGTATGAACAACTACAACAACAACTACACATTGATCATCAGCAGCAGCTGCATAATATGTCAGAAGCAACGAACGCCGAGAACAACAACAGCTACATTAGCAACAACAACAAGACCATCAGCAACAACAACAACTAGATAATCAACAACAACAATTGTCACTCCTACTTTCACATCTCATTTATTTCTCAAACATTATTTGCGTGAGTTTTTTTTTAATTTTTCGATAATTTTTTTGATTTATAGAACATGAATAAATTTCCATTTTACCATTTTTGAAAGTTATGTTCTAGGTGATAAATCATTTTGTTTATATCCTGTGATTCATCTGTAATGACTTCATAGAAATCATCTCTTCGTTTCAAAAATAAAAATACAATTGGTGAATGCGTTGACTTTCCGTTAATTTCAGTAGGGCACATTAATTTTTTTAAGCTTATTTCACCAATCTGGTGCACAAATTAATATTCGTAAATATAATTGTAATGAACGGTGATATTCAAATGTGACAAAATAACAGTGCGTTTTTTTAAATAAACGTAAACATGAAAAATACTTGATATTCTATCTCGTATTCCATTTCTACATTTTAACTTATCAAAGTATCAGTATAATGAACCAATAATTTAACATTAATATTCATAATTTTTCATAAGAACAATAGCTTCAAGACACAATGTTGTCATTAAGGAATTAGTTCGTGACTGACACCTAACATATTCGTTTTTTGTACTTTGTCACAATCAAATACATCCAGTGTTAAAGAAAGAATATTCAATGAAAATTATTTGTCATTTAAACAGACTAGCTTACTTTTTCTTTCAACACATACTTCGCATAAGTGTGCTTTTAATCCTTGTTGGAGCAAGAAGGGGATTATACTCCTTTGTATTCATTAGATTTTGTTGATTTTCTTAATAATACCTAAATGAAGATGAGACTTTATAAAACCAATAAAATATTTGTCTAGAATTTTCAGAAATGTTTATACTGCAATGTATTCATATTTATTGCGTCCGATGCGTTTTTTGTTTCCGTTTCATGTATTTCTCTCGCAAATAGAGGCAATGTCAATTTTATCTTAGTAAAAATTCTTCCAGAATTAATAATTGTCTTCTGGTTAAAATGTTTCAATAAAAAAAAAATAAAAATGAAAATCAAATGTATAAACTATTTCAAATGAAACAGAAAAAAAAGTTTTGAAAAAAAAGTACAAACAAATAAAATTATAAAATAAAATAAAATAAAATAATAGTTGTTATTTAGGTAACATATATAATTTGTTACAATTGCTTCAGATGTTACTTCTTACTTAATTGTAAATTGAGTGTTCATCTTTTCATTTAGATCCTACTTGTTAAGGATTTACACCAAATCAAATACCACATTAATGGACAGGATAATTAAAGCAGCAAATGCCAGACGTTTAAACAGATTACGATAGAAAAACAAACAACAACACAATTGTTAGAAAAACAAATCATATTCATTTCATTCTAACATATTTCACTGTAGAAAAGAAAACATAAATAATTTCTTGTTTATAAATCACCAAAGTATCATATTTCAACTTGTCCAAAATTAAAATGCTCTTTTCACAACAGGGTGGTTTTGATGTAAGAACTTTCGAGATTTGATTTCAGACTTCTAACTAATTTTGATAACAAATACAAACTTTATTACTGACACTTTAAGAATAGAATATTTGTTAATTATTTGCTTATGTTAAGCAGATACTAATTGTGTTTTTATACTCCTAATAAAAGATTGAAATTTGTCAAGAACACCCCAATGAAAAATATTTTATCATTCATACATTCAGATTAGCTTGCCTTTTATTTCATATTAACTTTCACATCTTCAAGCAGGTGTCAAGTGTGCTTTTAATCCTAATCATCGAAATAAATGGGATTTGTATTGTTGATTATCAAAATTGTACTCCGCTTCTCACCTATTAGACAATGTTTATTGTAAACTCCAGGAAAGTCTTTTCACAAATTTTAGGCAACATAAACTTCATCAAACTATTCCTTAAAAATCGTCACAATAGCAAGTACCTGTAAACGCTTACCAGTAAAACATAATTCCGATCACTGCATCAGGATTATTTTCGAATTGCTCAATGGATAGAGCGTACACCATTTTGTGGATAGGCACTGTCTCCGTACGGGGTTACTTTCCAGCGTGAGCATAAAATGAGTGATCTGTCGTTTTGGTTGTTCTTTTCAAGAAGGAAATCCGAATATGCCTCATAGTAAATTAAAATGTATCTAAAAACAACGGCTTGCGTACGTTTTAACATTAGTTTCTATTAAGTTAGAAAAAAAATTCGACAGCATTTCAAATTTAAAATTATTTAGACCCTATTTCACTGTTGTTTGTTTTTAACAACTCTCTTCTTGTATGCTCATTTACATTCAGTTTTATGAGAGCTTTAAAAGTTTAACTCTTATAAAGTGTTTAGAGTTTCCTATGCAATTAATATTTTAATTTCTTTTAACTGATATAATTGTTATTTTGGTATTAAAGTCTTATTTTATAATTTCTTTTTTTCAAATTATATTTTCTGAATTGATATTTTATAATTTCACATTTTTTATACATCCATCGTTATTATTTTCTCGTTTATTATTATCAAAACTATAATACTACTTTTGGATCTTGTGGTTGTTGTTATTTTCTAGCGCGTTAAATGAAATGAAAAGTTTGAAATATACAATCGTTGTTTTCAATATCGTGTAAAGGAATAGTGTCACTTACAGAACATGTGCACCCTAGAACCTGGTTTAATCCCCCCAGTGGCAATTAGTTTTGCCACTGACCGCTCCAAGGCGGTAACCCCTCTGGTTCTTACTTTCGTTATTTGTTTGTGGCGTCCATATTGAAACTGATTTTTGTAACACCATGCTCTCTTTTCTTCTCTACTTTTTGGCTGTGTGGGGAGGCTGTGTGTGCTGGATGTGGCCATTCCGGATATGCATATTTCATTATTTTACACTTTTGAAAGTGTGTTTCCTCTTACATCAGATTTAAAAGATTCACAATTTAAAACAAAACATGTGATTAAATGTATGCTGTCACTGTAAGAACAATTAAGAAACAACAATTTGTCATTATTGTACTTTTCATACAAAAGCATTCAGACAACTCAACAATAAAAAGGATAACATGGTGTATTACTCATTTTTGCATAGATTACAATTTAATTTCAAATTTCAGTAAGTAAACCACTTACTCACTTCAATTTCTTGTATTCAACCATTATTATGTCATGATCATTCAGTTTTGATAGTTAACTCTTTCCGCAAAATAGTAAATTTCTTTTTGGGTTGTTAGCGATTTTTGTGAACGACTATCCAAACCTGATGTTTTCGTTTAATGGAAACTAAAACATGTTGTTCATGTGGTAATAAATTCGAAAATGAGTACTATTGTTTTGTATAATTTAAAAGCGTGCTTATTCATGTCTATCTTAAAACAAAGTCTCGATAAAGTGTTATGAGAAGCAGCGTGTTTTTGTTAATTCTTTTCGCTCATATTCTTTAAGCTGATTTAAATTTTAATGCATTCCGTTTCGAGGTAGCATCCTGTTGAGTTCTCTTTTTGTGTTAAAGTTTTGTATTGTCCTTTGATAATATTGTAAACGAATACCCTCTTTCAAGCCCTTTCTCCTTGGATGTATGCTTTGTTTTTTGATTGCGGCTATGTGACATGACTTTTTCACGTTTTAATAAAGCGTTCGACATTGAGTTATGTCAAAATATTCTAGTTTTCAAATTATAACTATCTTCTATTACAAAACATTAAGAAAATAATATCATTATAGTTAATTTTCATTTGTAAAGGAATTACATGCATCGAATATCATACCAACAGTATATAATTTGCTAATAAAAGTTGTTTTGTGAAATTTTATTTGTTGTTGTTGTTTTTATGTCAATTTCATTGTTTTATTATATAAAGTTAGTGATTAATAAAGCGGTTTGTGAAATTGTATTTGTTGTTTGTTTGTTGTTATTGTTTATCTGTCAATTTTATTCTTGTCATACACAAATGGTTTTCAATAGTGTGTTCTCGTCATTACTGTGGAGGATCAGTTTTAAATTTGATCGAAATCAGAATATCATTTTTATATTAAAAATTCGAAATAAAAAAAAATGATTAAGTTCATGTTGTTGCATATGAATATGTTTTATTAAACCGAGCTTTCGATATGTTCATATTTTTATTTTGTCCGAATTTCATGTCCATGAAATCTTCTTTAACCTTTCGGATTTGTTTCTATTCATTACATAATTTCCGATCTGTATCAAATTTACGTAAAAATGTTAATAGTTTAAATATATTCGACATAAAAAATGTTTGCGCAACTTGATGTTATCAACTATTTTTGATTATTTTCTGTTCAGCTATAGACGTAGTTAAAAAAATTCAATTCAGTATTTTAAATGTAAACTAAAAAAGATTCTCCTTCGAAGTGAGACGTTTTCACCCAACATATTTTTCTTCATTTTATTATCATATCCTGATTTCCATATCTTAAAATGTTAAATGTTTTATAATTATTAAAATGTTTACTTTGTATTTGATATTGTTGTGTTTGTTTTATTTACATTTCATTCATACTTTCGGTTAATTATTTTATTTACTCTATTTTTAAATCACATTAGTGAGTTCAAACTATAATTATTCAGTCTCATTGTATATGTTATTTACATCATTTGTCATTCAATACAACTTATGTTTCATTTAATGTCCTTTTTATTGAAATTTACTTCTTGCCTTTTTATTATAAGTTTTTAATCATTTTTGTTTTTGTCAATTTAGTATATTTGTTCTATAAGTTTTATTAATGCTAATGCAATTAATAAATGTATGATTAACTAAATAATTTTCCTTTATCCATTTCTTATAAAAACATTTGTATCGGATAAGATCTAAAAACGTGTACCAAAGACATGTAACAAAATAAAAGAAAGTACACGTTTTTAGATCTTATCCGATACAAATGTTTTTATAAGAAATGGATAAAGGAAAATTATTTAGTTAATCATACATTTATTAATTGCATTAGCATTAATAAAACTTATAGAACAAATATACTAAATTGACAAAAACAAAAATGATTAAAAACTTATAATAAAAAGGCAAGAAGTAAATTTCAATAAAAAGGACATTAAATGAAACATAAGTTGTATTGAATGACAAATGATGTAAATAACATATACAATGAGACTGAATAATTATAGTTTGAACTCACTAATGTGATTTAAAAATAGAGTAAATAAAATAATTAACCGAAAGTATGAATGAAATGTAAATAAAACAAACACAACAATATCAAATACAAAGTAAACATTTTAATAATTATAAAACATTTAACATTTTAAGATATGGAAATCAGGATATGATAATAAAATGAAGAAAAATATGTTGGGTGAAAACGTCTCACTTCGAAGGAGAATCTTTTTTAGTTTACATTTAAAATACTGAATTGAATTTTTTTAACTACGTCTATAGCTGAACAGAAAATAATCAAAAATAGTTGATAACATCAAGTTGCGCAAACATTTTTTATGTCGAATATATTTAAACTATTAACATTTTTACGTAAATTTGATACAGATCGGAAATTATGTAATGAATAGAAACAAATCCGAAAGGTTAAAGAAGATTTCATGGACATGAAATTCGGACAAAATAAAAATATGAACATATCGAAAGCTCGGTTTAATAAAACATATTCATATGCAACAACATGAACTTAATCATTTTTTTTTATTTCGAATTTTTAATATAAAAATGATATTCTGATTTCGATCAAATTTAAAACTGATCCTCCACAGTAATGACGAGAACACACTATTGAAAACCATTTGTGTATGACAAGAATAAAATTGACAGATAAACAATAACAACAAACAAACAACAAATACAATTTCACAAACCGCTTTATTAATCACTAACTTTATATAATAAAACAATGAAATTGACATAAAAACAACAACAACAAATAAAATTTCACAAAACAACTTTTATTAGCAAATTATATACTGTTGGTATGATATTCGATGCATGTAATTCCTTTACAAATGAAAATTAACTATAATGATATTATTTTCTTAATGTTTTGTAATAGAAGATAGTTAAAATTTGAAAACTAGAATATTTTGACATAACTCAATGTCGAACGCTTTATTAAAACGTGAAAAAGTCATGTCACATAGCCGCAATCAAAAAACAAAGCATACATCCAAGGAGAAAGGGCTTGAAAGAGGGTATTCGTTTACAATATTATCAAAGGACAATACAAAACTTTAACACAAAAAGAGAACTCAACAGGATGCTACCTCGAAACGGAATGCATTAAAATTTAAATCAGCTTAAAGAATATGAGCGAAAAGAATTAACAAAAACACGCTGCTTCTCATAACACTTTATCGAGACTTTGTTTTAAGATAGACATGAATAAGCACGCTTTTAAATTATACAAAACAATAGTACTCATTTTCGAATTTATTACCACATGAACAACATGTTTTAGTTTCCATTAAACGAAAACATCAGGTTTGGATAGTCGTTCACAAAAATCGCTAACAACCCAAAAAGAAATTTACTATTTTGCGGAAAGAGTTAACTATCAAAACTGAATGATCATGACATAATAATGGTTGAATACAAGAAATTGAAGTGAGTAAGTGGTTTACTTACTGAAATTTGAAATTAAATTGTAATCTATGCAAAAATGAGTAATACACCATGTTATCCTTTTTATTGTTGAGTTGTCTGAATGCTTTTGTATGAAAAGTACAATAATGACAAATTGTTGTTTCTTAATTGTTCTTACAGTGACAGCATACATTTAATCACATGTTTTGTTTTAAATTGTGAATCTTTTAAATCTGATGTAAGAGGAAACACACTTTCAAAAGTGTAAAATAATGAAATATGCATATCCGGAATGGCCACATCCAGCACACACAGCCTCCCCACACAGCCAAAAAGTAGAGAAGAAAAGAGAGCATGGTGTTACAAAAATCAGTTTCAATATGGACGCCACAAACAAATAACGAAAGTAAGAACCAGAGGGGTTACCGCCTTGGAGCGGTCAGTGGCAAAACTAATTGCCACTGGGGGGATTAAACCAGGTTCTAGGGTGCACATGTTCTGTAAGTGACACTATTCCTTTACACGATATTGAAAACAACGATTGTATATTTCAAACTTTTCATTTCATTTAACGCGCTAGAAAATAACAACAACCACAAGATCCAAAAGTAGTATTATAGTTTTGATAATAATAAACGAGAAAATAATAACGATGGATGTATAAAAAATGTGAAATTATAAAATATCAATTCAGAAAATATAATTTGAAAAAAAGAAATTATAAAATAAGACTTTAATACCAAAATAACAATTATATCAGTTAAAAGAAATTAAAATATTAATTGCATAGGAAACTCTAAACACTTTATAAGAGTTAAACTTTTAAAGCTCTCATAAAACTGAATGTAAATGAGCATACAAGAAGAGAGTTGTTAAAAACAAACAACAGTGAAATAGGGTCTAAATAATTTTAAATTTGAAATGCTGTCGAATTTTTTTTCTAACTTAATAGAAACTAATGTTAAAACGTACGCAAGCCGTTGTTTTTAGATACATTTTAATTTACTATGAGGCATATTCGGATTTCCTTCTTGAAAAGAACAACCAAAACGACAGATCACTCATTTTATGCTCACGCTGGAAAGTAACCCCGTACGGAGACAGTGCCTATCCACAAAATGGTGTACGCTCTATCCATTGAGCAATTCGAAAATAATCCTGATGCAGTGATCGGAATTATGTTTTACTGGTAAGCGTTTACAGGTACTTGCTATTGTGACGATTTTTAAGGAATAGTTTGATGAAGTTCTTTTATGTTGCCTAAAATTTGTGAAAAGACTTTCCTGGAGTTTACAATAAACATTGTCTAATAGGTGAGAAGCGGAGTACAATTTTGATAATCAACAATACAAATCCCATTTATTTCGATGATTAGGATTAAAAGCACACTTGACACCTGCTTGAAGATGTGAAAGTTAATATGAAATAAAAGGCAAGCTAATCTGAATGTATGAATGATAAAATATTTTTCATTGGGGTGTTCTTGACAAATTTCAATCTTTTATTAGGAGTATAAAAACACAATTAGTATCTGCTTAACATATGCAAATAATTAACAAATATTCTATTCTTAAAGTGTCAGTAATAAAGTTTGTATTTGTTATCAAAATTAGTTAGAAGTCTGAAATCAAATCTCGAAAGTTCTTACATCAAAACCACCCTGTTGTGAAAAGAGCATTTTAATTTTGGACAAGTTGAAATATGATACTTTGGTGATTTATAAACAAGAAATTATTTATGTTTTCTTTTCTACAGTGAAATATGTTAGAATGAAATGAATATGATTTGTTTTTCTAACAATTGTGTTGTTGTTTGTTTTTCTATCGTAATCTGTTTAAACGTCTGGCATTTGCTGCTTTAATTATCCTGTCCATTAATGTGGTATTTGATTTGGTGTAAATCCTTAACAAGTAGGATCTAAATGAAAAGATGAACACTCAATTTACAATTAAGTAAGAAGTAACATCTGAAGCAATTGTAACAAATTATATATGTTACCTAAATAACAACTATTATTTTATTTTATTTTATTTTATAATTTTATTTGTTTGTACTTTTTTTTCAAAACTTTTTTTTCTGTTTCATTTGAAATAGTTTATACATTTGATTTTCATTTATATTTTTTTTTTATTGAAACATTTTAACCAGAAGACAATTATTAATTCTGGAAGAATTTTTACTAAGATAAAATTGACATTGCCTCTATTTGCGAGAGAAATACATGAAACGGAAACAAAGAGCGCATCGGACGCAATAAATATGAATACATTGCAGTATAAACATTTCTGAAAATTCTAGACAAATATTTTATTGGTTTTATAAAGTCTCATCTTCATTTAGGTATTATTAAGAAAATCAACAAAATCTAATGAATACAAAGGAGTATAATCCCCTTCTTGCTCCAACAAGGATTAAAAGCACACTTATGCGAAGTATGTGTTGAAAGAAAAAGTAAGCTAGTCTGTTTAAATGACAAATAATTTTCATTGAATATTCTTTCTTTAACACTGGATGTATTTGATTGTGACAAAGTACAAAAAACGAATATGTTAGGTGTCAGTCACAAACTAATTCCTTAATGACAACATTGTGTCTTGAAGCTATTGTTCTTATGAAAAATTATGAATATTAATGTTAAATTATTGGTTCATTATACTGATACTTTGATAAGTTAAAATGTAGAAATGGAATACGAGATAGAATATCAAGTATTTTTCATGTTTACGTTTATTTAAAAAAACGCACTGTTATTTTGTCACATTTGAATATCACCGTTCATTACAATTATATTTACGAATATTAATTTGTGCACCAGATTGGTGAAATAAGCTTAAAAAATTAATGTGCCCTACTGAAATTAACGGAAAGTCAACGCATTCACCAATTGTATTTTTATTTTTGAAACGAAGAGATGATTTCTATGAAGTCATTACAGATGAATCACAGGATATAAACAAAATGATTTATCACCTAGAACATAACTTTCAAAAATGGTAAAATGGAAATTTATTCATGTTCTATAAATCAAAAAAATTATCGAAAAATTAAAAAAAACTCTCACGCAAATAATGTTTGAGAAATAAATGAGATGTGAAAGTAGGAGTGACAATTGTTGTTGTTGATTATCTAGTTGTTGTTGTTGCTGATGGTCTTGTTGTTGTTGCTAATGTAGCTGTTGTTGTTTACTGCGTTCGTTGCTTCTGACATATTATGCAGCTGCTGCTGATGATCAATGTGTAGTTGTGGTTGTTGATGATGATTTTGTTGTAGTTGTTCATACTGCAGATGTTTCTGCTGACGATGATTTTGTGGTTCCTGGCTTTGCTTTTTACAGCGGGATGATTTGTGGCGATTGAGAATTGATATTGCCATGCACGGAAGAAAAATGCCTTCCCCGGTTCCATTCATTAGCAAAACACTTATCGCATGTTTGACATACCATTTTTCTTTCTACAAGATAAAAAAAACTTAATTCTCTGTAATATCTGCAATTTCAAGCGCATACATTTTAACAATCTTTATCTTAAATTGTTTTAAAGAATTAATCATTTCTGTTTGGAGTAGATGCAAATGATAAATATATAAATCAGAAATATTTGAAATAAAATAATATACATACCTTTAATATATTCGTGCACAAGTCCTTTCAATAGTAATTCCAAATTAGCAAACAACAATGCATTTTCGATTTAAATAATTTGGCTGTTTTCTGCACACAGATGTTTTCTGGTGCTAATAAGAAACCCCTTTCATTCAAGAATAAGGATTAATGACAAACGTGATGTTTTGGGCCCGGTTGACAGACACACTTAAGGACACTCACACATACTTGTGATATACTTAATTACACTGTACATGGATTAAGTATTACCTCAATCCACTTAACAAACACTTCACAGGGATCAATTATTGCGTTAACCCACTTAACATTCACAGGGATTACAAATATTTATTGTTAAATTAAATACATGTTAAAAATGCACACTTGAGGTCTACTTGAAAATGAAACTTTTGTAATGTAATCGCAGAAAAGATAAACAGATTCGAATGTTTGAATGAAAAAATTTGTTTCATTGTATGTTCAAGAATTCTTATGAATAGTTTTTGCGAAAGTTGTTATTTATGTACAGGATTACACTCAACCACAATTCACTGCGAGGATAAATGGCACAATTGGCTTCTTAAATATTTAAATAACATACTGATTCTTCAAGCGTCAGTCGCAAATATTTATGATTAATACCAGACATGTTAAATATGAGAATAACGTAGTCAAAAACGAATCTTATATTTTTAAGTAAAAAATATTATTATATAAATTCTAATTAATAAGTTTTGCATCTGAGTTGTGAATTAAAACTTGTGCATTTAAGAAAAAAATGAATATAGTTTC